>SNQN01008434.1:11620-29173 GCA_008642245.1 Bassia scoparia | reverse complement strand
GATTGTTTTTTATTATCCTTAATATAATTCACCCATACAGCAGGGCTAAGGTAAGTATAATCATGTTAGTTTATTTAATAAAGGTAAAATGATAAATTAAAATAAAACTTACCAATATGGAAATAATAAAAGTTTCCAATAATATGTATCGTATTTCTAAATGACTAAAGTCTTTTCTAAATTGAAATAGAGGAAGTATTTTTTTGTTTATGTATGATTAAGACTATACAAAATGTGTATGAACTTGCATGTAAGTAATACTAGGTATTAATTTAGAACAAATTATTTTTTTTTAAAAAAATTGTGTCTTTCGAGAGATAAGAGAGATTAGAACGTTTCCAATTTCCTGGAAACTATGCAAACTACAATAAGCGTGACAATAAGTATGAGTTGTAGCCTAATTATATTGTAGCTTTAGAAAATATGGGGTGCAGTATTTAAGGTGAGCTTCAAGTATTGCAGACAATTAATTTGAAATAATGTTTGATTATATGTTAGTCGACTAGTATCAAGTTCGTCTGATATGATGATCTTTAGTCATTTTGATTTTATCAGATCGGATTTTTTTATTTTTATTTTTACCCTGATCTCAATCTTATCGTAGTTTATTTTTTTTTCTTATTTTTTTAATATATGATTAATTTTTTAATTTAATTCTGGAAGCTATTTATGAATTTTTCTAATATTGTTTTATCTTGATTGTTTTTAATTATTATGTTTAATTAAATTTTTGGTTTCAAGTATACGGAAAATAAGTTGCTTGGAAATAACTAAGTTGGTTAACAATTGAAAAGAAATTATCCTCATCTCGTAATTTTGAATTTTTCTAAAATTACTTAGAATTTAATCCTTCTGAAAGATGGATTAGACATAGCTCCTGACGAGCTTCATGAAGTTCCATATACTTAGGATTTTTTTTATATTACTTTGTGCCGTTGTGAAAAGAATGTTGTTAACAAATAATACAAAATCGTTTGAAATGCATATATTTTTATAAACACTATTAATTCAAAAGGTCCAAATTATTTTTTTTAAACTACAGTTTGTGGCCTTGTTTAGCCAGACCTTTGCCCGTGTTTCGAGGTGGGAGCGTTTATTGGATTGGGGATGGTCATATGTTACGTTATAGTTGTGTTAATGATTAGATGTGTGAAAACTTTGTTGTTTAGTAGTAATAATTAGTGATGTGGACCGAGCAAGGCTTGTTCATTTATTCATCATGAGTGCTATTGTGATTCCACTCGCGTATCTGTGAATACTTAGAAAACGAATCTTAGGGCGCTAAGATGATAAGTATATATGTAATATTTTCTTGCTTAGAGGTCAGATGTCAAATCTTGCTCGTAACAAGAAATATGATTATTTTGTGTCTAAGATGATGTAGTATGTAATATGTTGGTTAATTAAGACTATCATGGATGATATAAAGTTGCTTTGAATTTATACTAATTAACTTGTATCGAATAATTTTTTTTTTATGTAAGACTAAACGGGGGAAGTTAGGCGTCTTTCTCTAGACTACGACCAATTGTCGAGGCCAGAAGAAGAAAATTTTAGGTGTCATAAGGGGGTCAATGTTTGGGGTAGGCCAAATGGCAAGGAGGCCAAGTGTGCGCGGCGGTTACTCGCGATAAAATATGATGAGCGGAGTAGGAATCAAAAGTGCGGAGGAGCGAGAAATATCTTGGAATGAGAGTAGAGAGGAGAGGGGGTAGATGAAGTCTGTTAAGATGATATTATGACAGTAAAGGTTTCAACTCACTAAAAGTGAGGAAACAAGGGAAGTAGGCAAGAGGAGGCATTACGTAAGCCATGGTTCAGCACGAGGGCGAAGTGGAACAAAGGAATAGATTGGCTGCAGAGGGATAAGCATGAGATATGTATAGGAACCCCCGGCAGAGAGGACGCGGACAGACATCAAATATTAACAGGAATCGGTGGAGGAGAAGGAAACGAAAAGAGGACTAGGAGGTGGGGGTGAGAGAACAGGGAGTAGACATAGAGAGGCGACAGACCACTCGTAGTATGCGGAAAAAGTCAAATATCGGTGGCTGATAGTCTTGAGATATGGTGGCTTTGAAAATGGCAGGTTGCGCGATTATCAAATTCTGCCGCAGATATTAAACCTACAAGGGGGAAGTGGGAAAATGAGATACAAGGAGCGAAAAGTGGGAAATGATAGATGGAGTTCTGGGCAGGCGCCAAACACTGAGAGACGGATCAGTCATAAGCGGAGGACTGAAGAAACAAGGAACAGGTGGTCATCGGATTCCATTCGCGGCTGAGCAAAGGGGCAATAGGGGAACTATCAAGATTGCGTAAAGCAAGGAATTACGTGTGGGGATACTATGAGAAGGAGTGCCAAAAGGACTAGTTGAAGTTTCGGGCAATGGGAAGTTTTCCCAGAGCCGCGAAATTCACTCTAGCAGGGGATAGGCAGATCATGCGCTAGCAGGTGGCAGACTTAACGGAAAGGCACGACTTAGGAAAAGCAGCCGGTTCATCCAGAAATGGATTGGAAGGATGGGGACCAAGAATAATAGGGCATGGAGGAGGGATAAAGGGAAGAAAGGGAGAGGGATTAATTCCAAGAGTTATCGGAGGATGCATTGAATCACAGTGGGTAAATGGGGAAAAAGAAGGGTCAACGGCTAAGGTGCTAGAAGATAGCAAGGATGACCCAGTTGTCACCGAAAATGTGGTATTACAGTTTCCAACGGACTATTTTCGAAGTAGGGGGCGATATGATAATTTGTTTCCAATAAGGAGTCGGAAGGGCGAGTTTTGTATTCGAGAGGAAGTGGAGTGCAGAATACTTGCGATCGCATGGAGACCAAGGGGAATGATGGAAAGAATATCCACCTAGCTGAAAGGAAGGCGGTATTAACAGCTGCATTTTCGATACCAAACACCCTGGGATTTGGGAATACGCAGTGGCCAAGAGAAAGAGGGATTCCTTTTTATGCGGGTTTTGTTCGAGAAAACTAAGAAGAAAAATGTGAGTTAAAATAGTGATAGAGAGATAATTACATTTTTTTTACTAAAAAAGGGAGAAGTGGGGTAATTAGTACCCAATATGAGGGTAAGTATTACCCTAGTATGGAGGAAGGTAACTATATCTTCCCAAACGAGGGTAATAGTTTCCCTTTTCCTTACACCATCACCACTTCATCCCTTTATTTTTTTTACCAGCCAATAGCTTTATTTTTTCAAATTTGATTTTATTATCCCTTAATACGTTACTCCTGCAGTCTTATATACCAAATTACCAAGCGTGACCTAAACTTGATTATTCTACCCTTAGAATAAATCAATAGTAACACTCCTTTCCTATTTTAACATAATAACATGGTTATGTTATTCCCCTAAAAAACTACTGCCAAACACGCCCCTAAAAAACACTCCTATAATCGTTATTGACTAAATCAACAAACATCAGAGAAGCAATTACCTTCCTTTCATCCATTCTGAGAGAGCTAAGCATCAATTGAGAGAGGTTGAAGAAGGCGATGACAGTAGCAGCAGGAATAGGCTACGCATTAATTGCATTAGGACCTTCATTATCTCTCTTCATTTCTGTCATCGCCAAAAAACCCTTCTTGATCCTCACTGTTCTTTCAAGGTAACTGCTTTTTTCACCATTTCTTCCCCTTTTTTTTTTGGGGTCATTTTCTTTTACATTGTATTTTGATTATCGTGCAAATTGAACCCCAAAAGAGCATTTGAAAGCTTTATGCTTTAATGGGTTCTTCTGAAATCTTATTGTACCCTTCAATTTTGGTACTGATTGTAGTGCCATGTGTTTATGTGTTATACAGTATTGGGATTTAGCAAACAGAAAGAGATGTAGTTTTTAATGAGGCTAGTCTGTATGTTGTTTGTCTGGGAATTGAGATTCTGACCTTCTGGTTTGGTGTAGTTACTAGATTTCATGTTGAATAATTATTGTTAATTGCGTGATTAATTATCATGCTTACTTAAATTAATGTAGCGCAGGGTAAAATGTAGCTCATTATGCAAATAAGAAGTAGGAACACACATTGAATCTCATCAATAACACACATAATCCAAACTAGAATCAAGTGAATTTTGGAGACAAGAATTACCTTGCTTGTCTTCGGAATGGCTAGGCTGTACCTTGTCGAGCCTTCTTCCTGTTCATCCTCCTTTTCCATATGGTGCAAAAATGCCCGGGTTTTCCACATGCCCAACACCTGCGAATGGGTGTGTCCTTGGCTCCTTGCCTTTCGGCGTCTTATTTCCTGAATTATCCTTTGAATCTTTCTCTCTCTTCTTGAGGTTGTTAGAGCCCTTAGGCTTGCCATCTTCAACCATGTTCGCGGTGGAAGAGCTAGGACTTGCATCCTTTACCCCATCTTGAATCCGAATCCCTTCTACTATGTGAAGATGGGATCCTAGTTGTTCAAGATTCATTTCATCCTTCTTATGCTTTAAAACATTCTTGACACCTTTCRGACTAGGTGATAATTTATCAAATAAAGATGACACTACAAAAGTTTCATCCACTTTATTTCATGTTGCTTAAATTRTTCTAGAACCCTTTGCACCTTATGAAATTGCTCCATGACTTATTGAGAATCATCCATATAAAAGTTATTAGTATTGCTAATCGAAAATTTCTTACTAAAAGCATTTTATGACATGTATTTTAATTCTAAGTTCATCCCAAAGGAATTTAGTGGATTCATAATATTGTTAGTTATCAAACAAAGCATGAGACATACCATTCAAGATGTGATCCCAACATATATAATCATCATTCTCTCACTTGCCCTTCTTCTTTGAAGTCTCGATAGTTTCATTGTCTTCTTCCATGGGCTTTGTGGTAGTGAAAACGTACACCACACGAAAMTAGTCAAGAGAAAATGCATRTTCTTTTGCCAATGTTGGAAATCCACATCCTCAAACTTATCCAACTTATGGAAATTTGATGTTAATTCTTTMATGGTAGACATCATAGGAAGATATTGTTTTTGTTGTAAGGAATATTCCAAGCAACACAAAGAATGAACAACAATCYATATACTTCGAGGCATGATTAACACTTTCCAAAATTAATATTTCGACCCTTACCACTAAGAATAGGTTACATGGAATATTATATCTAGGAAAGTATTGATCACGCCTCGAAGTTTGTCGATTTTTGTTCAATTCCTTTTGTTCCTCACAATATTCCTTATAATCCTAAAACGATATCTTCTTAAATGTCTATCGTTAAAGAATTAACATCAAATTTAAAGAAGTTGYAGAAGTTCGAGGGTTTGGATTTCCGACGTTGGCAAAAGAAGATMCATTTTCTCTTTACTACTCTCGGTGCGGTGTATGTTCTTACTACCCAAAGACCAKGAGAGAAGACAATGCAATTATCAAGGTTGCATGGAAGAAGGACAAGTGGGAGAACGATGGTTTATGTATGTAGGGGGGTCACATCTTYAATGGTATGTTCGATGCTTTGTTTAATATCTTTCAGTATTATAAATGTGCTAGAAACCTTTGGGATGACTTAAAATCAAATTACATGTTGGAAGATGCTTCTAGTAAGAAATTCTTGGTTAGCATTTTTAATAACTTTAAAACYGTTTATCCTCGCTAGGTCATGAAGTAGAACAAATTCTAGGAAACTTTAAGCAACATGACACACAAGTGGATTAAACTTTTGTAGTGTCATCTTTGATTGATATATTGCCACCTAGTTGGAAAGATGTTAAAGCATAAAAATGATGAAATGAATATAGACTTATTGAGAAATTGGGATCCCATCTTTGCATAGAAGAAGGGATTCAYATTCAAGACAGCAAAGGATGCAAATTTTAGTTCTTTCACTTTGAACATGGTGGAAGATGGCAAACCTAAGAACTCTAATAACCTCAAGAGAGAATGATTCAAAGGACAATTCGAGAAATAAGAAGCCAAAAGCCGAGGACACACCTGTTCYCCGGTGTTGGGCATGTGGAAAACCCGTGCATTCTCAAGACAAGCAAGGTAATTCTTGTGTCCAAAATTCACTTAATTCTAATTTGGATTATGTGTTATTGATGAGATTTAGTGTGTGCAGAATGATTGTTCATGGTAGTTGTTTGGAGGCTTGGATTTTGTGAACTATTCTGATCCATTGTAGTTGTTTTTTGAAATATAAAACTATGAGACTTTTAGCATTTGATAAAATTTTGGAATACAGATTGTTCTATTTCAGTAAAATTTATCTTACATTAACTTAATCAACTGATTAACACATGCTTTATCAGTATCAATATTTTCTATTACTGCCGTCGTTGTTTCCATTACTCCCTACTTCATGCAATACTACCTTCTCCATTGTTCAGGCTAGAAGATTGTTGGGTTATTTATTCAATTCTTATAAGCAGCTGCTTTACAGCAATATTTGGGCTTAGAGTGACAAATAATGTCCTCAATTTTCCTCATCCTTGTCATTGTTTTAAATTGCAGTACATTGCTATGGCTGGTGAGTTTGATTATGCTTTCAGGGATTTGGAGGGGTTTTCTTCCTTTCAAGACAACGTCATGGTGGCCATATGCAATTCTTGTCTTTACTTCTGTTTGCTTTCAGGAAGGGCTTCGGATTCTCCTATGGAAAGCTTACAAGTATGTGATTACATTGGCTGTAGTTTGATTTTGCCTGCTAGTGGCCAACCCCCCCCCCCTCTTTTTTTCTTTTTCTTTCTTCAATGAACCAATTCTTGGGTTTTCCTAATGTTGGTTTACAGGATTTGATAAGAATTCTGCATAGTGGAGGTTTTAATAAATTTAATGCTCAATTTTGTGTAACTGTGTATAGATATATATAGTGTTCATACAGTCCTACCTTCACTTGCATGTAAGGTTGTGGCATGTGATATTAACAATTGCAATGACTTCACGTCCAAACAGTTTCGGGTTGTTTAATCCATTTGAGTTGTTACTTGTTTTCATCTTCTTTTATAATTTCTTGGTGAAATGTAAAACTGATACATCCTCTATTTACAAATTGCAATTAGTCCTGCCCTACGTGTCATCAACCTATTAGATGCCCTAACTGTGATAGCRAGGACAAAAACTTCATATAGTTTTCATAAATTTTTGAACTGTCTATGAGCTACGGTGTTTTGTCTGTTCTAGTCTTTGTGACAGTGAGAAACAAATCAGGATGCTTTCATGTTTTAACAGACCCATAAACWTTTTGGAAATGCCTGTTGTAAATTGCAAGTGCACAACTGCACATGGTAGTTTAGTTGAAAGCTCCAACATCATCATCATCAGTCCCTTATTACCAACCCTATATGCTATAAATACATATTCTTTCTTCTATGATTTATCTTAATAACTTCTTCCCTGCAACCTTGTGCAGGAAGTTGGAAGACATGTTGGATGCGTTTGCTGACAGGCTTTCAAAACCTCGCTTGTTTCTGACTGATAAGATGCAAATTGCCCTAGGTATGTTGTGAATTTAATGTAATGGGGATAAAAATTGTATGTATGTGATATAGTGGTGTGCGTAAAGAGAGAAGCTGAATTCTAGGAATGCATCTATTGCACCCCTTGCTTCAAGGATCGTAAGCAGAGAAGGGAAGTCTAATTAATGGTTGTCAGATGAAAGCAAGAAGGGTGTTTCTAGTAGTGTTGAACTGTAAATTACAGTAATCACTAAATCCTAGATATATCACCAAACTGACTTTTGGAGGAGCAGCCAGTCTGTTACACTAACAGTGCATAATTATTGGTGGTAGAAACTAATTTTGTAGATGCCAGGTAGATGATTCGATTGATCTTAATTTCGTGCCTTGGTAGTTTATGGTTTCTGTCCCTTGCTATTTGTTTTACATATGAACTTTTTTTATTTGTTTGTTCCAGTAGTTGCTTTTAATWCAAGATTGTGAATTGTAATGCGGTATTTCTTCTTCTTCTGATGAATAGAGTAATCCTTTCTAATCGAGTTTATCTGCCTTTTCCAAATCAATTGCAAGCAGCTGGTGGCTTAGGTCATGGTTTGGCACATGCTGTTTTTTTCTGCATTAGCCTCTTGACACCTGCATTTGGACCTGCAACTTACTATGCTGATCGATGCACGTGATGCCTTTCTTTCCTTATTTCTGGTCAGGTCAACTAACTATTTTCATCCAATTTGTTCATACTTCAATGCTATGGTGTTTGAGTGGTTAGGAAGCTCCAGAGGTGGTTACCCCATTGGTTACCCAAAAGGATTGTAATTCCCCTAGCATGTCAGCATCTAGAAAAGACTGCAGCTTTTCCTCAAATTCTCTTTGCCAAAAGAAATATAAAATGGAAAAAGAATTTGCCACTAAAATTATGCCGTACTCTTTCGTTAAAATTGGAAAGATCGATACCACCTTGTCCACTTGCAAACATTGATAACCTCAAAGTGATCCCAAAATTGGAAAGTCATGCCTCAAACTTACTACAATTTTTTTTTATCAACGTTTAATTTTAGAAATCCAACATTTAGAAAAGTCCACAACTTTTCTGTAGTTCTTATTACTAAAAGAAAACAGAAAAGATGACTACCAATTATCGTATTATAAATTGGAAAAATTGATACCAATTAGCCTAATGAAGCCCATTTTCTGTTAACTCTTGTAAATGTTAATTATGTTGAATGGTTCCAAATTGGCAGGTCATCTCCCAAAAGTCTCTTGTGATTTTATATATAGAATATAAATATTTTTTAAGTGTATATTGGTGGTTCGTGTTTTCTCATGTCCCACTTCTTTTTGGCCATTGTCAATTCAATATAATATTGCAGTAGCACCTCTTATGTACCCATTTCACAAATTATCAGTCAATTTTATGTCTTTGGAAGTCACTCCTCAAAGTTGGTTTTGTCCACTATACATAAATGATTAACTTTCGAGGATTGGGTGTAGTTGGAGCCCTTGAGATTGCTGGCGTTGATTTTACGACAATAAATTATTTCAATCTGACTGTTTGAGGCAGGAAGCATAAAACCTCGAAATTTCTCTTACTTTAAATCTTGCTGGTTGAGTGAACAACTCTACATTTGGTTATGCTGTAGTAATTTATTACCTCCCAAAGACGTATTTTCATCTACATACTCTCCCTTCTTTTTTACTTGCACCATTTCATTTTGCACAGTCTTCAAGACTACTTTGACTACTAATAACTTAAATTGTATATTTAGAAAATTAAAAAAAATTGATATTAATAAACTATACATTTAGTCGAATAAACAACATCTTCATTTGAGTATATTATACATTATAAATTGCCAAAAAAAATTGGTCAAAGTTTACTAACTTTGACTCCCAAAAAGGAAATGGTGCGTGTAAAAAAAAGCGGAGGGAGTATCAAATTTGAGTGACCTTTCTATTTAGGGTATTCTCTTCAGCTTTTTAAATTTGAACTTGTCTGAAAGTGTTTGACCCTTATTCAACCTTATCTTTGAGTGTAGTTTCCGATTGAATTTATTGGAGTTGAAACTTATGTTTTAAGGTGAAGAGAACACACACTTAGTAAAAAAAAAAAAATTAGTATGATATTTGATGTTTGACTTATTATCCTGTAATTTCTTTTTTCTTTTAAGCATGGGTTTATTCCCTGATATTATTATTGCTGTATTGGGGGTAGGCGTAGTGGTATGATATCCTTGATTTTTTTCCTAATGATGAAAGTTTTGGTTTGTACATGGCAGCAATTATCGCTCTTGCGTTTGTTACTATTCATACTTTCTCAATGGTCATTGCATTCAACGGATATGCCGAATCCAAGAGAGTTGATCAGTATTTTGTACCAACCGTTCATCTAATTGCCGGAATGTTGGTACGRACTATTWCTTTTATTTTGGATTTATGTTGAGTTAAAGTGTGTGTCTGCTGCCTAAAATGTGCAGTATCCTGCCAGTCAGCATTATATGATGATTTTGTTTGTCATATCATATGATCTTCCTTGTACTTGTTCATTGCCATTGTTTTTAAAATTCATGCTATAGGATTGGCACAATTGACATGCTCTTGATATAACTGAAATTTACACCTTATATTGTTGCATTACTATTTCAATTTACTTAAAAATTCAATCAATCAATCAAAGCCTTAGTCCCATAAATGGGGTTGGCTACATGAACCAAAAGTGATTATTCTGGGTAGACATGCACAAAGATTTCCTTCTCCACCCCAGTGAAAGAGAACCTCATTCTTTTGTAAATCCATATGCTTCACATCTTTTCTAACTCCTTCCAACCATGTCATTTTCGGTTTTCTTCTACCTRGTTTGAAATCTCCTTGATCCCACTCTTCCACTCTTTGCATCGGTGTTCCCTGGGTCTKTGTCTTACATGTCCAAACCAACGCAAATGCTTTTCCTTAGCTTGCTTGCAATGTCCATAATACCAACTTTTCTACGGATGACTTAAAGAAAAAAACCCTAAAAGAAGATAAAGTGAGAGAATGAGTGAAAAAGCTTAATAAGTACGGGTTGAGAACAAGAGTAATAAAAGAACAATCCTAATTTGGTAATTCCAATAGAATACTATTAATTTTTTAAAAATCACATTTTTTTTTCCCATAGATGTGGGCCCCTGAGTGGCCTCTGACTCTTATAGTTCATTACAGTATAATGAAATGGTATGAACCTTTAAATGTAGATTGATACCTTAGATGGACTTCAGGGTTARGATGGTCAATGGTTGTCATTCTTCGAAATCTATTGTACAAGTATACATTTTGTCATTTTGATCTGTGTATCAAAGTGATCCTGTCTTTTTCAGATGTTTATACTAGAAGATTTTCAAGTGTTTTACTGATGGTTTTTCTGGTACAGCAATGATTTGTCTTTGGAGCAATAATTAAAAAAATATCTTTGTTAGTGCAAATGGGTCAAACTATTTGTTTAGTGAATAGTGGTACTATGGGATGTCTGATCTCATCACGTTTCAGCTATTGCAGTTCATTTTGTTAGAAACAATAAAAAGGAGTAACTCTGAATCTCTGATTTTGTTTTGCAGACACTCATTAATTTTGCTCCAGGAGGTTGCATCATTTCGATCCCCTTGCTATATTTTATGGCTGCATTGACCCTCATTCATTGTGGGAAGATGGCATGGAGAAGATTAGTAGATGACCAGCGTAGAGGGATCACTTTGCAGTAGCAGTTATAACTCGTGTAAACCTATTTATTTAACTCACAAGTCACACAGTATTCCTTAACTCATATTCTTCAAGTCTGCAACTATATCCTCCAAGGGTTTTGCAGTCTTGATTTGGTTCTCTATGGTGCCCTATCAAATCACTCTATACTCGGCTTTTGGAAAGATAATGTGGTCAAGTGCTTCTAAAGGAGCTCATAGAAGTCCGAACAAGTTTAGATTATGATAGAAATTTTGCTTTAGGATGTATGCCTGAACTACTAACTGTCAATATGTAAATTTGACGATATTCATATGCTTTGTAGTATCACCGTGTAAATGTCACTGCAGTATTTATGTTACCTTCTTTTTTCAAGTATAGTATTTTATTGATCTTCCGTAGTAAAAAMTTCACGACTTTAAATTGAAGGAGTGCAGGAGGAAGAATTGTGAGGGAAAAACCTTCATCTGAACCTGGCCCTTCATTACCCTAGAGTGGCTCAGGTGTAGGCTGCATTCRCAGTCTWWTCTTACTATCCACTACTTGGATTTGTAAGGGGATTAAAATTGGCGATAAACACAATCAATTCGTTATCATTCATGCCATTAGCAACTCTTGAAGGTGCACAAATATGGACATTATGGAGAAGGTGCACAAGCAATTCGCTATTGGGATTGACGAAAGTTCAACTTGATTAATCAAGTTTATTGCTAAAGCTCCCATTCAATCCAGGAATACAATCACACCAGATCTAAATGTCGCGGACCTTAGTTTAACATTCGATGGTACAAAATCCCATGAAACTAGATGACATAATGATGGCCCTATTTACACACAGTAAGCCGACAAAATATCACTTGGATTCATTTCTATCATTCTATGTGGAAACGGCGAAGAATACTATCTTGCACAGCCAAAATCTATTTACACCTGAAAATGGCTTCTATGTGGAGGAATGTTACAATGTAAAAAAATCAGCTCAACTACATTTRGTTATCGCTAAGCAAAATAATAAACGAACTATATCTGTAGAGCAAATTGTACAGATACAAACACCTAAAGGAAGTAGGGAATTTTTTTTGGTAATTCAAATTTCTAGGTCGTTCATGGTGGAATGAGTATTTATTTGTGGAAAAACTTCCAAATCTCCCTATCAGCTGTCTCTTTCACTGAATGGATTCCAAAAATGTTCTCTTCATCCACTATACTTCTCAAATGCCGACCCCCGCTGTTGAAGCCCACATAATTCTTCTTTGTTGATAAGTATAAGACTCCATAGGGAGGCCTGAGGCACTGGTAAAACCAAAAAGAATACAAACCATTTTGTTAACATCATAAATAAAAGAAGAAAGCAGACAAAAAATGCAAACTGGTAAGCAGATAATCAACCGGAATGGTGTAGGTTAGTTGGTGGAGCATCCCCTTTTTCTTTATAATTTTAACTTTGTGACGATTATATTTTAACTACAGTATTAAACTTTGTCTTTCAGATCAGGATTTACATGATACAGAAATTAAGCAGATTTATTGTATATGTGATAGGTCCATTAGCAAGACATTAATACTTAGTAGTGGAATAAGATGAGGCTAACCTTCTTTATCAGAGCATAGAGCTTCTTCAGAGAGGTTACAGAGTACGGAACCTCAGTCAACAAAACAACATCATAACCATCTTCCCCATGATCTGCCTCACTAGCCCTTTCCCATGCTCGACTTCCAGAAAGCTTCCGAGAACGCCTCGGTTTTGCTGAGGACTCTTGCCCAGTTATGCTGCCATCTTGGCTGCTACATACATCATTAAAYTCCTCCTCAGAAAAGCACATGCTTATTCCAGGTGTTGCCTCAAAAGCCTCACTTTTCACAACAGATAAGACTGTGGGTAGCTCTTCCCAATCCCCAGCATAAAAGTGCACAGCTGGAGCCAAAGGTTGTCTGGATGGAGTCACCGGGCCTTCAGGTTGGCGGCTTTGTCTGTCTCGAGCATGCTCCAGATTAGCAATGACATTGGGAATGGTTGCACATCTGATAGTTTCAGCATTTATATCATGAAAATGTACAGTACAGGCACCCTGCATGGTGACAAGACAATAGATTGAGTTATAAATACGTTCATATCCTTTCTTTGTGCTTTAATTCTTTCCATTAATTTAAGTTAGCAAATTCAGAACAACACAAACTTCACTCCCCAGTCCCCATAGACTGGTTTCGTCAACATGTCTAGTAAAATAAAAAACAAAGAAAAGGTGCATAAGTCATCAATAGAGTATGTATACATACCTTCAAGCATGCAAATATACCAGGAAGCCCATAGCTGCAGGAAAGCTGTCACAACAGAACAACATTATGATCAACTTGAGAAGTTTAAATTTTAATCATGTAAAAATATCATATGCTAAACTTTTAGAGAAAATTAATTAAACTAAAAGGTTGATATTGCCTTAAACATGTACTCCACATATATAAAAGCTCGCAAAATACAGKAAATAACAATCCACATATTAGTCGAAACAAATCTATAATGCTCCACAGTAAGGGATTGAAATTTTTGCAAATCCTAGCTGACTAGCTCTGAAAAGTAACTAGCTAATGGTACAAGTTCATGCAAATGTTTCTACCAAAAAGACACATACCTCAAGTACTTTTTTGCCCCTGAAGCTTAATTGTCCATCACGGATCTCATGTTTTAAGACATTGACAAGATCAATAGAACTATCCCAGGATTTGAGTGATGCTGCACAAAAAATAAAAACTTATATGTTACTATCGAATCTAGATAGTCACAGGATAGATCAGATAAAACAGAGATGAAAGGAAGCTCCCTCAGTTTCAAAACATTCGCCCCATATGAATCTCTCCGAGAAAAATGGACTGAGTGGGGCAAATAAAAGAAACGGAAGGAGTAGGAACTTTATGACCAGCACTAATTCACCTACCATCCYATTTTGAGCATATAGTTTCAAGCCCACTGAAACCAACTATATCTGCAACATTAATCTTCCCCTGAGAGATAGACAAAAAAAACCAAACCAAAACCAGAGTCAAATTTCCAACCTTTAAAATTTAAATGAAGTACTCTTTTTACTAATGTGACAGCCAACAGAATTGGAACTATGGAGTCCTTACAAATAAATAAGAAGCACCAAAAATACATAATAGAAACATGAAGCGCAATGATGAGGCTCGAAGAATTTAGCATGACTTTGGGCAAGATTTTATCTCCAATCAGCTAGCCAATCCACTAATGTGACAGCCAACAGAATTGGAGCTATGGAGTCCTCAAAAGTAAATAAGAAGCACCCAAAATACATAATAGAAACATGACGTGCAATGATGAGGCTCAAAGAATTTAGCATCACTTGGGCTAGATTTATCTCTAATCAGCTAGCCAATCCACTATAACTAAGGTTTTCAACCTCAGGTAATACAATTTCTACCTAAGGAGAGTTTAAGCTTTTTTTTTTTTTTTTTGGGGGGGGGGGGGGGGGGGGGGGGGGGGGGGGGAAGGGGGGAAGGTGTAATGATTGTGCACATTCCACCAATTGATCAATAATTTTCAGCTCAAGCAACATTAACAAACTAAAGCTAGCACTTTACTGTCCATTTCAACAAATTAAGGCTAAAGCTAGCACTTTTCTGTCCATTTCAACGAACTAAAGCTAAAGCTAGCACTTTCAATACTTCTGTCCATTTCAACAAACTAAAGCTAGCACTTTTCTGTGTGATTAGCAATGGACAAATCAAATTTTCACCATAGAAGGCTTCTATTGAGTTATGTGGTTGACCTATGCGTTGGGTGAATTCTACAAATGTACATCATGGATACATATTATGTTCCAAGAATGCTGTGTCAAGACATTACCGACCAACAATCCAATTCTATAATAACATAAACTTTGTTAACAAAATCCAAGAAATAACCTTGAATACATGCATTTGTTGCCCGTCAGCACTGTCCCCTTCACCCTTGGAAGTTTGTGCCACCTGAGAGAACATAATAAGTGAGCCACGATGTTGCCCAAATCATCTCAAAAGAGATTTATTATAATAACCATCAACTGTTCAAGCCAACAACAGATATGTGCAACAAGTTATTGGCTTCCAACCAATTCTCAGAAAGTATTGAACATAATGTATACCTTCGACGGAAGAATTTCAACAGCAGGTGGGGAGAAATGTGCATCTCTATCAGAAACAGAAGAGATGCTGGGGCCCGCTCGATCATGGGGTAACAATCCGGGCAAGCACTGCGCTAACAATGACGGGGCACGCATGACGCTTGATCTTCAAACTCTTATAAGTTCTGTAAACACATGATACAGTCAAGGCTACATTGTTTTGATCCTTGGGAAAAATGGTAGCTCAAACAATAACATACATCATAATCACTACTTGTACTTCAGTACTACAGCTAAAAGGACTTTCTAAAGCTCAACTAACAACTAAGTATGGTGTAAAAAAGACAACTTTCAGCAATCCAATACACTTCTTATACAGTTATATGTGACYTAAACCTAAGTATATCCACATAATCACATATGAACAAATCTAAACCAAAGAACACAAATTTGAAATGAATTGAGTCAATACTACAAAGTAAGCAAATACTGGAAATWATGCATTAACAATCATAAATTTCATMAAACCCCTAAAATTGAAWTCATGATGTAAGATTATCATAAAACAGATTCCTAACAACTGCATAAATCTCCAACAAATTCAATCATCACCCATTTTCGAGAGATCATAGTTCATAACAATCAAATTCATGAAATCACACAACAATGAAYAAAGTGAAACCCCACCAAAATTCCATGCAAWAAAGTCAAAATTACGCAAAGAAACAAACAACCCACCAACTGAATCACAAAACCCAGTAAAGCAATCACATTTTTCAAACAAAAACCAGAAAAATAGCAACAAAATCAGCACAAAAAAATGCAGAATTTCGAAATGGGAACTCACCAATAAAGCTAATGCTGAGAAAGATCAACAAGAAACGAGAGCTAAGAATCAAATTGAAGTGGGGTAAGTAGATGGAAACGAGATCGCGTATATAAACCAATGAAATAAACAAAAAATAAAAATGGAAAAGTCAAAAAGTTAGGAGAAGAAAAATAAAGAGAAAAGTGTAGTGTGTAAGGTAAAGAATACAGAGTGGAAGAAAGACAGAAAGAAGCTTCGATTCAGAGTTCCCAAGATAGTTTGGCAACCCCTAAATTGCCCCCCCACCCTTTATTGTCTTGTTTATTTCTAGGCTACTCGTGTGCTAACTGCTTTGGCATAATTACATCTTAATTATTTTTGTTGTTGCCATAATTACATTTTAATTATGATTTGTATGTAAGGGGCTCACAACCACACCATTCATTTTTTATCTGTTTTTTGGTGCGGAATGAGTCACAATAACGGTGGACGAGCTGAGACACAATTGATTAATTGGGACGTGCATGGTGCTATTCGCATCAATGGGCATCGTATGAGATCTCTTTTCCTAGTTAGTGGTTAGGAAACAATAATGATTAATGAGAGTGAGCAAAATGTGTCACACTTTTGGAATTCCTTAATCTTAATTTTTTTGCTATTTTGTGAATCCTTCCCAACAAACAAAAATTTAATGTTTAGTGGGGTGTGCTTTCTGTGACTTGTGCCTTTGATTTTGGGACTTTGAATGACGGTAAATAAGAAATAAAGAAAGAGAGTTTTTTTTGGGGACTTGCTTTTAATTAATTGAAAAAAGGGTAGAAATATTACAACAGAGAAGATTTATTTTAATAAGTTTCAACGAAAAATAAAACATAAGCAATAAACTTATTGAACATTAATTTTCATTGAACTTTTGAGACCAGAATTATAATTCTCTGAAAAGTAATGAAAATGCGCAAACCTGAAAATTAAATCATAGAATTGATACTGTCTTCTAGAGAATTCAAGCTGCTAAAAATAAATACTTTGTAATGAAATTTATTAAAAAACAATATCTCGTTAGTTCTTTAAATTAGAAATGAAATAATGAACAAATGATAGCCAAGATATATAGAACATCATTTTATTATTTATAAGAATTAAATACAAACCTTAATAAGTAGTAATCAATGTGTCTCTTTTTAAAGATCTTGAAACTAATATCATTAATCATAAACGATAATTCTAATTAATGTGTAAATTAGTGGATGTATGTCTTAGTATTTAAATTTAAAGAAATGTTTAAAGTGCTTGCAAAGATGAGAAGAAAATCGATTGAAATTAAAAAATGCATGTTTCTCGCAAAAACGTTAATATTATATATTTAAAAGTGTAAATGTTATTTTCCCTTCACCCCCCCACTTCCCTGCGTTCATGCCGTACAACACAGCCTTGAATGACCCACTCCTATGGGTATTGTTGGCTAAATTAAAACGGTAGAGGTAGCTGTTTAGCGATAGGTGGTACTCAGATC
>SNQN01008433.1:0-19845 GCA_008642245.1 Bassia scoparia | reverse complement strand
GAAGAACGTTCAAACCAAGGAAGGTTGAGTTCCCTGATAAACAAGACTCGACGTGTTTACAGTAATTTAGGGTTCTAGATTTATTATTCACAGCTTAGTATTATATGTAAGTATTGCTCATAGGATAAAAAGGAAATAATTTAAGTTTGGTGAGTTAATCCTATTAAAGGATTTTTATCCGTGTTTTCTTAAAAAGGATAAACATCTAAATAAAAGCCTAGATAATTTTAAATATGGTTCTAATAAAACAAAATCTTTTTATAAAATATAAAGATAAAAATTTAACTGTTAGGATATTTCTTAAAAACTTGTATATTATAATCTTTCGAAAAAATGTTTTATCTTGAAATATATTCGGATTTTAGAAATGTTTGATGAAAATTACGTTTCCTAAAAATAAGGAATCAGTTTATTAAGTAAATGTGTGAAACTGGATTACTATTCACAACAGCTAGTGGAGTATTTTTAGGAAGTAGTTTGAACGGACAAATCTTTGTAATGCTGTCGTGTGTTTACAGGGCTTGCATGTCAAGTTCTACTACACATCTGCTCATCACTCCTACAAGGATAGGGCAGTAATGTGGTAATGGACTTTCTGCTTGGCTTTCACGCCGGACAATCTACTTTTCTTATAAATACTACTAAATCAGACAAAAGAAAACAGAACACAACACTTAAGAGCAAAGAAATCAATCAGAGCGATTATTTTAACACTTGTTGCCAAGCCTTTTAGGTTATTCATTGCAGTAAAAAGCTGCTCTTTCGTATTTGAAGCGAAGGCGTGGTGGTCACGAGAATTTAAGAGAAATTGAGAAAGTAAGAAGGAACCAACAGTGGAGGTTAGGCCTGCGGAGGGGTTACAAAGAAGTCTTTAGGAACTGAGAACGGGTGTACTTAGATTGTAATAGGTGTTGCATCCTTATATAATAAGTACGAATCCTGATGTTGCAATCAGGTCACAATTTTCTCCTTCCTCTTGCGTTTGTCTTGAAGTTTCGTGTTTGGAAAACTTTCTGTCTCAGTTTCTTTCTTAGTTCCTTTTAATTCCTGCGAAAATAACTTAAAGTTCCCTTACAATACAATTCACCCCCCCCCCTCTTGTATTGTTCAGTCGGATCCAACAAGTTGCATGAAGAAAGTGTGAAAAAGGTTGAACGTGAACGACGTTCTGAAATTAATCACAACGTTATCACTTTTTCAATGCATGTTTGTACCAACACAAATTAAGTTGGGATATTGAGCATCAATGTGTTTAATTTTTTTTTTATTTTTTGCAAATACAGATGACTTTCCACGTCAGTTTTATTTAAGAGTCTTACAATAGATATTGAAGAAGTGTCTGTTTAAGTATAAAGTTAATGAGTATAATGTTGCATGTTGAGTTGAGATTATCCTGTGTGCATAGTAGTAGTATCTAATTTTTTTATCGTTATATAAGATAGCTAAATAAAGACAGTTCTACAAAAGGCCCCCAAATTAGGGGCTTGGCGGGAAATTCCAAAAATTGGAAATTCTTTGCAGATTCGAGAACTCAAGACAAACTACAATGAGGTTAGAAATTATGACAGTTGAGCGATCTGGTGCCAAACAATGGACCGTCGTTGTGATTTGCGATGAGAGAGAACTAAAATATACATATTTGGATCTATCTAAGTTAAGACAATGATGCACAAGGATAGTACCAAACACCAGACCAAATTAGTGATTTTGATCTGCAAAGTATCACCATTAGGGAGTCAGATCTTTACTTTCCGATTCCTTTTCTGACCTTATACTTAATCCCTCCCTTCGTTACGCCCTATGAGAGCAACTGCATTTAGATTTATCATCAAGTGTAGTAAACATAAATACAATTCCAAAACTAATTTGTAGCGTCTCAAAGATATTATGGAATTGGCTAGAGTAGTAGCAGCCTGCTGGTTGTTGAATTGATCACAAATTGTGATGTGTATTAAGATTAACAAGAGGACGCGATTCATGGTGGCTCCAATATTCAAGGAATTCGATAATGATAGTTGCTTACAAGATCCTGTAGAATATGCCTTCATTTACTTGATTCTGACATTATAACTTCTGAGTGTAGCCAACACTTATGCTGTCAATACAAAATTGTCAAATGAATGATAAAAAGCCACGCCACAAGAACTATGAAACGACTATTATGACACCTGAAAGAAAACGTGAGGAAACACAAAATGCAACAAAGCAAACAAAAGGCAAGAGCTTGTCAACGCAGTCGTGACAGGGCACGCCGGTGACACCAGTCCCAATCTGAGGCTTATCGCGATTTACGAGAAAGCTCCAAGCAGCTACATGATGGACGGACATCTAGACAAACAACGGCGTGGCGTACTTAGGGTACACCTAGATGATCGCTTCGTTCACTGCTCTAACAACCTCAGAAGAAATTCCTGACAAGACTGGAAATCTGGAACGGGGACTTGTGAAGAACTGCGGATCGAGATACAAGAAATGGTGACACCAAGAATAGTATCTGACTACTGGGTTTGTTAAACGACATCCCAAGTCTGAATTATGCGAGCGGCGCAGGACGACAACTGAATGGTGACCAAGAGAACGTGTCTGGCGTGATTGATCGTCTTTTTGAGGAGGTAGCCGCGCTAGACACCAAACTGGTTGTTGTCAAGTCTGGGGCGATGTGCTTGTTCGGATTCAAGACGCTGGCTCGTCTAGTATAAGAGTGCGCCATTAGAGAAATACCATTCGACGAGCTGGTGTCGCCACTTCTTGTCAGTAGCAACTCTTGTAAGAATGTCGAATCTTTCGTTAGATTGTCTTGTTAACTTCAGTAGTGCGTTTCCAATGTAATCGGGTATTTGTATTAGCCCCTTTGTATTCTCGACATAAGTTACATTCTTAGATCCGATCGTCGCGGACCGGTCTATCGAGAGAGGACTTTAATGGATTTGATGTGCTCGTATTCTCAAAACATTCCTTGCTAGTGTTGTATTTGTTGTTTTGAATTACTTGTCTCGAAGCGAATTGGAGGTTTGCGGGAGAATAAGATATGGTGATTATCAGAACATTTTACCAACTACCTGGTCAGGTCCTTAATCTAGTGATCTGACAGGTGGTCCGTCCACGGAGACACTTTGATATTTCTACACCAACGCGTGAAGTAGTTTAGTATGTGAAGACTACTATGCTTTGGATCACTGTGACTCGCATTTTACTTAAGGTTTAGTATATACCATGGCAATCAATCATGCTACTAATTCTGGTTAACCTATCTACGCGGCGTGAGTAGGGCGGGATGGAGACCACACCAAGCAGGCCGAGATCTACACTAACACACGGCTACTTCCTGAATAGCATCCTCATCGGTCGTTCACCTGCCAAGTCCTCAAGACTCGTAACAAACCATTGACTCTGTGGGGGACTTACCTTCGAATTATGAACATAATACCCTTCTGCTAAATCACTTCGTCGTCGGCAGCGCTACGGCAGAAGAATCATTACGACCTGCATACCTGACCTTCACTGAGTATCCTTAGTATACCATTACTGATGACTACCACACAATCTGTCTCCTTTAGTGTTTGAATAAAGTTATAGCAACTATGGTGACTAACAAAAGTAAAACAATGAACTTTACAAATTAATACTCATCTGTCAATTACAAACTAAGGTCTCTACTAAGCTCAGAAAATTCCAAATGGGATTACAAATACTATTGTTTGCATTTCGTGCTGCATTTGCAGCGCGGTAGTATTCGGCAGACCCTTAATGCTGACTGGCGCTCGACTGAGACAAAAGACCTAACACGCGGCGATCAAGCGAGCACCGCACCTTAGTGTCCTGTCAACTATGGTGTCCACGCTGGGAATTTATCGTCGAGTATAGTGGAGGAGGCAAGATGACCGAAACATAATTGCACATATAGACAAATAAAGAACAGGAGACCTAGCTTCGTCTAATTACTACAAATCTTTAAAACTGTACCAACAAATACTCTCATTCAAAATCTCAAGACTGAATGGTGACGTTATTATCAGATACTATGGATTGCTTAAAATATTAAATACAAAAAATATGAAATAGCGTAGCAAAGTAAGTATTCGTTATACGTTAATAAGTCATATATTAAGAGAACTACACCAAAATATGCCAATACAGAGACATCAAAACTTCCATGTAGGAGTACTGTGTTTGATTAGTATACAACAGGAACTGACAGCAGATGTACAATGCTAGATACCCTATATCATGAACATTCTACCATAGACTAATATTAGCTGATACGTTGCTCTACTGACCGTGGACAGCCTTCCATTCTATGACTGATCGAGTGAGAGATACATCGAACTGTAATATAATATTAAGCATTAAAATGGAATATCTAGAAATAAGATGTATAGATATGTGCACAAAAGGAAAGTGCAACAGCAAATCTACGTACTAATCTTATAGCTCAATGCTGTACGTCATATCACATAAATCATCACACATATCGTATTTTTCCTATCTTCTCGAATAGATCCATGGCATCAACGCTGCTCATGCGATTCTTCAGCACCTTCCCTTCTATCTCTTTAGGATGGTCTCTACGGCTCTCATCATTAGTTGGGGCTCAATAGAATCATTACACGGATCTGTTGAGAAACGTTAGACTTGGGTCACTAGTTTTTCCTCGACGTATGATGTCAAAAACAGATTGATCACATTTAGCACCAACCATATCACATGCAAGGTAGAGCAAAACATACTGTAACCCCTATAATAAGCGTCTGCATTATTAACACATCGACCAATTGGCACAGTTACGTAAGAACGGTCACTGGCATATCGCTCATCTTTACTTAACTTTCCGGAGAATAGAGTCGTCGGTCATACCTAATAACCCGTGTGAACCGTCTAGCTGCACAACGCACATAATTAATTCACTAAGGTCCGAAGGGACATCCAAGTAGAAATATCTAATGATGAAATTACTTAACTACGTCTAAAAATAACAGGAAAACGCAAACATCTGCCAATATTAACGAACAAGTTGAACAACAGAAGTTTAGCATACACATTAATCAAATTCTAGCAAAACAAATGTGCATGCCCTCCCATACCACTAGCACAAGCATTACCAGTTGAGAGAAAAATCTGGTGTCAATAAACGTTCCCACTAGACCAATTATAAGCTCAAAAGAAAAGTGTTATTATGTACCATTTTCAAATTATTCTCGTTAAGAGACTCACTCGATCGGCACACACGTAACAGTCAAGTAGTGGCTTTAATTTATAAGCCGGCGAGGGTCACATCATCATGGGACATCCAACCGACTCTACTTTGAAAGAAGAGCTAGGGCATTTCACCTACCATGTCACAAAGAGCTATCGTACACAATAAATCTATAATAAACGATCCACTTAATTACCTCGCTCACACTCTCTTCGTCTTTCGAAGAGCATCACGTAAGACTATTACATAAATCAATGCAAGCTCCAACTTGGAAAGGTTGACAGTAGCATGACTAAGGTACTAACTTCCCATTAACAAGTTCGAACACTCCATTGCTCGGTGAGCAAGGCTATCATATTACAGTCTCTAAGTGCGTATCTACTTTAGCCACTCTTTTGTCATAGTGCTTTTGACTTCAGGAATTCAGTGTCATCCTCTGTAATCTTTAGTTTGGGTACAGAAGATGAGTGAATCACTCTATCGGGAACAGCCAAGTAAAATCCAGTTACCTACTATAGGGGAAGAAAGGTGACCATTAATATATCAGCCGATCACCAATCATAACTCTAGACCGTTTTCCTCAACTGATCAGGAATACGGGGCTAATGGTTGCATTTAATACAAGCAACAGTAATTATCACGATGTACCTTTTGGGAATTTTCATATATACTAACCATAACAATCTACTAAGACATCGGTATCCGGAAATTCCTCATCTCAACTGCACTCCCAGCCCGTAAAGTTCTGTATTATTATTCAATGAAAATTCAGGATGCGTCATAAGCAGATATAGATTTACCAAATACCTCGCACTTTGAATCGTCCAATCTTGACATACTCTTTGTATGTCATGGTTTAATAATAATGGTTATCAACAAATCTAATAACAACATATACATTATCGTCCCAAAAATACAAAACAAGAAATCACGCTATGAAGTAAATCTATTCAAGAGAAGATGTTGTTATGAAATATACACGCAGGAAAACCAAAATTAGAAATGTTACATGTAAATAAATAAATGAATGTAGTTCAGGTACAGTATGCACCAAAAGATTGAATGATTGAGTCCAAAGCAAATAAAACAAAATTCAATTTATTTAATCGATTCTTTACGCCACCCTTCTCGGTGACAAGTTTCGTAATCCGTCTTTGTAGCATACCATCCAACACCACTAGCTGTCATATTAATCTGTCCATACTTAACGACACCTCCACTACTTACTGATAGTGTTTAGCGATGACATTATCTCTATCAGCACGCGATGATAGAAGGATCCTAATAAAGATGCAAATATCGAGTCTTATAAGTCTTTTTCTAGTTTAATCTAGGTAAAGAAACATGTGAAAACTTACAGATATATTAAATGAATGATAACCTAAAAGAAATAGAAGTCTCTGTTAATTTCAATGCCGTATGTGATGAATAGTAAAGCAGCTCTGTTGTCCTCTACATTCGATATCAAAGGAATAAAATTATTTTGAATGACGAGATAACTATAGAAGGATATAAAAATGTAATTTTTACGATTTAAGTATCTATCTCGATAACAAAAATCATTAAATCCCATGTTTATTGCGCTATGCAACTAATTCCAGTAGCAGATTGTAAGATATGTTCCTTATACCTAAATATAATGACTGTACCAGCTAAAACCTAAAATGACGATCCATAGAAACATAACAAAGGCTGGAAATCCTTTATCCAACAACGAAAACCAGGTATTCAAATCACTATATTGGTGTATCATGTGACATGCTATGAATATGTTTATTAAACATACGTACATAAATGTCTATAGATAGAAATAGTTTGTTACGGTATTGTCGGGATAATCAATCTCAAATTTGGCGCTCTGCACAATAACAGTTAGGAATCATTTCATAAAATGTGATTGTACAGACATGAATGCATATGGGAACACGCCAATTCAACGTGAACAAACTTATAGCCAGTGTCACGATGTGAACCCAATATAGAAAACATAGACTAAATATCCGCAATAATATAATGAAAAGATCCGAATAATCATATCGTAAAGAAAGGACTCACCAATGGATGCTTGGAAATATCAAATTTCAACAAAGGTTTAAAAATTACTGTATTGCAAAAGTAACACAATTTCCACAAATGAATCAAGAATTAGATAACATTCCTCTCAAGACTGAGTGATTCTACATGAAGAATTAAACCAAACTTATTATACATAGAGTTAAAACTTGAATAAACCAAGTCGCCTTTTGTCTTACATTGGAGACCACTTTGGGTTAATGAGATAGGTCGTATATGAGTGTGGACGGGTTGCAAATAATCGGTTAACAATGATTAAACTAAAAATAATTACTCATCATACATATTACATATATTGGTTAAAAGAATATAATTCCGTGTTGATTGTAATATGGCCAATAAAAACTGGCATGTCAATATGAGTAAGATATCAGTGCGTGTTTGGTAAATATCTATCTGAAGGAATTTATTAAAAATATTATTGTTGGTGTGGATAATGTAGCCACCAAATTAGATCTTTAATCCACACATGTAACATGTTCAAATCCAGTCGTAGTTACAAACTACATCCATTTAAAGATTAATCTCTAAAAGGGTTGCCATATATTGATTCCTTGTTCCGAATAGAAAAAAAGGTGGTTCTAATGACCGATAATTGCGATGACCCCCTACATTAAATAATAAAATATACAAAACCCTCAGAAGAATCCACTCAAAGTTAGTGCAACTTTACGCTATCCATAGTACCTCCGTGACAAAGGTGGAAGAACATTACCAAAGCATAGGTGAACCAACCATTTCAAATGGAATTCAGATCTCTAACTGTACAACATAAATAAGGAACCAAGAAACCGATGTTTAAAACAAAGAAATCCACGAATCATTCGGGGTTAAAAATAATTATTCACCCTGCATCAAACTCTCCAGACCTATATCATTCATTCTTTTCCTACTAACAATAACTACACAAACATCCTGTGATAATTTGTCTAGCAGAGTCTAAACTTAGACATAACCTTGAACGTACCATCCCAATACGAGTAAAGAGAATCCCAATAAACACCTACTTACAATAAATACATTACCCAGAATGTATCTTTAAACAAGATCATTACATGTTACAAAGTCGAACCAGACGAACGGTCTGCGCTCATACTAACCGCGAATCGAAACACGTTTGTTGTGCATTGTATAGAACCGAACCTAACTAAATTGCGATTGAGCAAGGAGAAATCTACGGGTCATTACCACACAAAATTTGCCTCAAAAAAAACAAATACATTGTTGTGAAAGTAGGAATCAAAGCATAGCGTACTAAACTAGTTTTATTAATAATTAGAGAACAAATTAAAGATGTAGTGCATAATAATGGATAACTTTGGGGATTTGTCACCTAATCAAACTAAACGAAACAGCAGGAAATCTATAACTTTTCGGAGTATACACCATGTGGATTCTATCATCGAAATCCACTACACGACAACACCGAACTAGCGAAGTTGTTCACCAACCGTTGATGAATGTCGGGTGTCTGAAAGAGAGAAAACGTGTCTTCACGCGTTGCGCGCGGAAGGTCAGCAATCCATCAAGGAAGATGATCATCTCATGTATGTTGGACTGTTGTTATTTATGTTCCTCAAACATTAATCCAATTAATGTCCTAAACCTTATAATGTTTTATTTTACCTGGACAGTCAATAACCCAAGTACCAACAAATCGGGACAAACCATGACAATTAATTATTAAAGCCCAACCCAATTTAAAATCCTATTACTGTTAATGGATCTTTTATCTTTTGCCGTTAAAAAATGGATCTTGCAACCAATTGTTTAAATCGTTTCAGAATGGTTTTTTCCGTTTCCAGTTCAACAATTTGAATTTCCCCCACTCATTAACCTGGGAAAAAATTCATCGCCAATTCACAATGGCCAATTTAATGTGTGTAACAACTAATATTCGTGAAATTAGAGTCCTCATAGACCTTATATATGACGTACATCTGAAACACTACCTCGCATCACAGAAGAATAAAGAACAGATGTAAACCAACAGACATCTCACAGGAATCTTCAGGTACCGACCTAAAGACCCTTATTAGCAAGTATCTTGCAAAGAATTTAGATTTCCAATGCACGTCATTCCATCACCAGATGAGTATTAGCACCAAACCCGTACTATAATGGTGTACAACCATCCGTAACTCTTCCCCAAACACCCCACAGGTTTCATAGCCACCCACACATCGGATAACTGTTATGGTGTCCGTTCAACGTCAGACATGGAAATCTTCAAGATGCTACTTGGTACTTTGAAGGTGTTACTTATCACAATAAAGAGCTATTGATCTTGAAAGTTGCAACAATACACATAGTAGAGTGTGGTTGGAAAGTGCGATGATAAGCCGTGTACAATACATACACAGTTAGATAGAATATATCGATATGGAATTTAGGGGTTTTAACCTGAAATCATAGGAGCTGCAGTGTTAACTGTTGAACCATGATAAGTGGTCGGAGGAATGAAAAAAAGGTTTCACATAACGGAACGAGTATTCCCGTACGTTAGCCATGGAAAAAAGTGGGAAACTCGGATGTTAGTTTTGATAAACAAGACTAAGGTGACCAACCGCACCTAAAGCGCAAGAAGGATTGAATAAGGGGGAGACAGGGAAGCAGTACAACGATGATTACGGTAGAAAATCAGCCTGCTAACCGTTAGTTTACAAAATACCCCCAGATTGACTATCTCAAAGCATCCACGAGGAGTCGGTGAGCCAGAAATCTCCTATATAAATAGGAATTGCCGGTATTTTGAAGTAAAATGCGTTATGGGAGTAAATAAGTGACTCGAGAAATTTATTCGCTTATCATAATATACATCTGCAACAGTAATTTTAAAAATATTAATGAAATAATACTATGTATTGTTGTACCGACGGCTTGATCGGTGTAATTTTATACTGTCGAGATAAAGATGATCCACTAGGAGGAATTTGGTTGTTTTTTATTCCCTGGTGTAACAAATACGTGTAAGGCCATAAATCTTGTTTTTAGGTGTGATCTTGTTCGTTGTGTTAGGATTATGTTGTCGAGGTAAAATATGGAGTACGCTTTACCCTTATTTTTTTAGATAAGCTTCTTGGCATTCGGTGCCTCAGCTGGATTAGTATGAAGTAGTGACGTAATGGTAGCCGTATAGAACCAACGGCTCATTATCGCAAGAGTTGGAATGGTTTTCAGTACCTCTTCTCCTAAATGAGGGCTGAATGGTAGCCTGGTCCGCGAAGGATACTTTTGACGGACTATTCCTCTAGGAATACGTGAGCGCAATTACATAATAATGTTTGGTCCTTCACTTAGTAAAACAATCCGTGAGTTTAAGTTAAATGTTTCAGAGTCCATGTGACGGAGGGACTGCGACCAACCCTACTCCGAAGGATATGCACAATGAATATTAGAGAGACACTAGATTCCAGCAGGACACAAGAGCCAACGAAAAAAGCGAACCAAGAAAATGGCGCAGAGAGAAAACATCCATCTGAACGTAATGCGGAATGAGTATTTACAAACTAAAGCAATAAGAACTCATAGGAGAAGACATTAAACTGCACTAAGGTTAACGTAGGAGAAGAGGACAAAAGCCATGGGTAAAGACAACAAACTGAATAATGAAGAAATGGTTTAAAGGAAAAGCTAAGGCAGTTGGCAGCGCCTGAAGACCAACCAACGTGTACGTCAATGGCCACCGCTACCCAATGACACTTTATCTCTAGTTGTCGCGGATTCATACAACAGCACAACTATCTCCGGAGGTTCCAACATTCCATAGTCAAAACTTGGAAGTACCCAAAGTTGCCGATCCGACAGACAAGATGAAATTAAATTCCGCACCCAACTATGAGGGTGCTGTCTAAGAGACAGTTGAAGTCTGCACTATTACTACCGTCTTTAACTAGTAGTCTGTAAATAAAGTTCTAGATTAGGCCGAAAAACCAAGTTAGTCAGAGTATCGTACGATTTTCTCTCAGATACCTCCAAACAGCTTACTTAGCCCATCTGCTGAGGATTCTAAGTTATAATCTCTATGTTGTATATTTTCAGATAATGTTTTAGCAAGTACTAGAGGCGTGGCATGAGGATCCTAAATTAAGAGCCACTGTGAGACTGTAACATGCTAGTATGCAGCAAAATTTAAATTAGAGCTCTATATAATTCTCTATTCATTAGACAACCGAGCGAAAGAAAGGTGCACATAACTTTGCTCAAACTCGCGCCACGCATCCGTGCACTTTGAAACTGCAATGTCACCCTCTCCTAATGATCTATCCGCAAATCAACATACCCGATCTCAATCCCTGCAGTCGGAGTTTTGAGGTTCAAGTCGTGGTGGCAATCAGAGGATGCATCGGTGAGATGACTCCCCGCTGGATTAACATCCCTAGCACAAATTAAATTGTGCGTCCCCACCTACTGGAGCAACGAGTATCTTCCGTTGACAGAGAATCAGGCACCAGTGAGTGATTTCACCAATGCACTTGGCAAGACATCTCAACCTTGCGGGGGCACAACAGAACAGAGAGATATTGATCGGCCAGAATGAACTGCCTTAGAGAAGGACATAAAACTCGCACCTAATAACAAACAACACAACACCAATAAATTCTATGCCAGACGTGTTCATTTGAAATATATTCCCCCTCCAGCATGCCATGTGTGAGAAATATTGAAGTAGCCTTTGTACTCATATAGGCGATAGTAATTATATAAGAGGAGTAAGAAAATAACTATAAAATGCTAAATAGGGTAAATTTACCAATTGTGTTCAAGTAGAATATCTTTTCTTTATCGGACTAGTTGAAACAATTGGTGTGGTGCGTAGAAGGACTCTGTAGAGTCGATAGTGAATGAATTATGACGTAACGTCACAATTAAAGAACCTGAGCGTATCAAGTTACGGGAAGTGTGTCACCCCGTGACCAAATGTGTCCTCATAAATGAGGGTGGACTCCTTACGACCTTATAGTATCTAAAGTTGTGCATAATTACATATGGTGTTTACTTCGCTAATAAGAAAAATAGTAAACACTACAAAGAAAACGCTTATCAACTTGCCGTTCTCTCCCCTACTAGCTAAGAAGACTTAGCAAGCTACACTAAACCTCTGTAGAATCTTAACTCTTACAGGGTCCCATCACACCGTAGTAACCCAAATAACCTCTTGATTATTTAAAATGCGACCAAACCACACCATCTACTGAGGCGCTCTCGTACTGTTGGAATGCGTTAAATTAGAATTCCCCTCTTATATCCATCTTCAGAATAGAAAGTAAGATATGAAACAAAGTGTTCAAGTTTGATTATCAACTAATATATAGTCTTTATTGTGATGATCCTACACAACATAAAAATCGACTACAAATCATTTCAGGGCAATTCATGTTTCCTGTCAAAAATGTCTACAAGAATGTCAGCCTCACATTGCCTATCAAGCCTGGAAGAGGATAACAAGATGTACAAATGAGGAAGCAGTATTACATAGTGGAAATGTTCGAACGCAAGCGAAACTAGTATCAACCAAACTTTTACGTGAGTCAACACCCCTCAATAGTTCAAATACACATCCAAATAACTAATAGTCACGCATGCCCTAGACCCAATCACTTCAAATATCGTTATTGTAACAAAACAATATACATGGAAAAAATATCATCATATTAACTTCGAATCCCGAAGCTATTCTAAGGAATTAAATCGAACAATATATAAGGATCATCAAAAGACATCTCAAGCCAAGGTTGTAAAACTACACCTATTACACACTTTCAAATATACTATGTCCACCAACCTGCAAATATTTACTTAGTCACTTAACAATCCGCATTGCTCCTTAAAACAAATTTAAGAATGACTGTTGACAAACACGCCCAGACCGAATCCCCACCTCCCAGAAAAAATGTGCTTTCACAATGAAAGGTCTCACGTTTACATAATATTCATGGTTTAGCTCTACATGTAGTCACCCCTTAAAAAATAGTGTTTTTTAATTTATCCCAAAATTAATTTTCAACTACTATTCTAGTCAATATTCTCTATAACTGGACATGTTATTTACTGAAAGTTCATAATTTACTGTATTTTTTTCGGAGTTACCTCCAGTCTTTAGTAATTCATTAATTAATCTTTATCCGAGCAATAAGTATCAATTGAAATTCCTAACATTTCAATCTAATAAGTAAAGTGCTACTTCTATCTTATATTATTCTATGAATACTAAATTTATTACTACACCAAAACAACCTTAGTAATCTTGACCTAAGGAAATTTTTTACCATTTCTAATTTTTTGTGATCTTCTGTATTACTTTTTTCGAATTGTCTTCGAAAGCTCATACCTTCAAGTCTTAACCCAATCTTTTTACACATATAACCCAATACTCAATAAAAGATATATGACCGTTTCCAAAAGTAAGGAACAACCGTATGTTCGGTTTACCCAGAATAGTTTCAGTAACCAGCTTCCCTGTTAACAAAATAGGTCAAAGATCACCAGTAAATTTAACTTGTCTGAGGAAACCAATTATAACCGTGGTTTTAAAAATATTTATAATGAAGCTCTGTTCGTGGTAAGGGTTGTAGCAATTAATTAAAACAATTTTCGATAACATTTACTTATGAATTTCTTAAGCGAAACGACGCAATAACTGCGTCGAAATTTGGTTATGTGATTTCTAGAGAGCTTGATCTGAAGAAAGCGCTTCCCAAGCCAATAGTGTCATGAAGCTGCGGTATCTTGCTCGACTTTAAGGGTCATAGCTTCAACTATTCTGAATCCACCCATTGCTCTCCCATATTGAGACTTTGCCCATTTCTCAATTAAATGCCCCCAATGACTGTACAAATTTTAATCATATATCACAGCTGTCTCACTTTAAAATTATACCTACATAATCACACCAAAGATCAAAGAAGCACAGAACTGATATTACAAAGTTTCGAGCCAATTGGCAAGCATTTGGGCGCTATTTCGCTGACCAACTTACTGCAGGGTGGCGGCCTACATTTCCAACGCCCAAAACATCGAGCGTGTAACCAATTATCACTACGGAGAGACCAGATCAACAGTCCAGACAATACTCAACCAATAAGGTTTTTGTGTGCTGTCGTAGTATTCACTTACAATCATCGGAATACTCATAATAGTGAGCATGATTCGTTCTCAAATACACCACTAAATCCGACTCTCAGGCAATGATATCAGATTTTCTCCTGACAATAAGCGACTCTGAAAGAGACACGTTTTTCCGAATTTGCCCGATTCTAAAATATTATTCCTAATCCCAACTTTGCTTCTATTACCAATTCTTCCCAAATTAAACACATCACACTTATATCACAAAGGTGCAACATCTCACAATTCATAGAGATCTATGTCTCTTACGAAACGGAATCTCTTTTACGAATTGCGACATTGTCCTGAGGGAATCGGACAACTAGTATTGTTAGAGGTGGGCAGTTCAATATAGCACATAGTTTTATTTGGACTAAGTGAGCCACAAAAACTCCCAACATCCATGACCATCTCATTCTCACATCTCACTTGTTCGTGCCTTGTTTCTGCTTTATTCTCTGTGGTATTTTTCGTACACCATAATCAGTGTATAATATGGACTAGGTTCAACTAATTTAATAGACCATCAAAGTCTTCTATGTGACAATAAAACCTTTCTTCTAATTGTTTATGATTCCTAGAATTCATTTCAGGAGTCTCTGTTTACTTCTTGTCCAGTCGCTAAACTTGTTGTTCTTCATTTATCATACAGGATGATAATCTGCAATTCAAAGTCACTAGCAGCGACAAGCACAAAGTTCTGCAAATGTCTGCGACTTCACTAAAACACATCATATGATTTCCTTGATAGCTAACTTGAAACGAAATTCCGAAGGTTCAATGCATCCATATCTTGAGCAACTACCTATGGTTAATTAGACATTGCTGCCTTCATGTCTTATGGTAACGATATATATTCAAATCGAGCCGATTAAAGTCTTGCTAACCAATCAAAGAACACACTAATTAATTGCTTGTCACTATGAACCCTAATAAGCTGATAACCATGACGAAATACGAGTTACAATAGGTAGATCCTTTGATTTTATCCAGTTCGATTTCCTGAAGTTAGACATATTTAGCAACGCAAACAAACTATGTTAATATGCATACACTTGTTACGAATTGGTTCATCTAAATTAATCAAGTCTCGGCTTCTAAATTAATTAATGATTTAATAATACTAAGGGATCAATATGAGTTGACACAAGCTAGTTAGTAATGTGGGTATCATGTTACAACCATTTGGTGAATTTTCACATTAAGTTCCGAGACCTAATTAGAAGTGTGTGGCCAGCCATAGTTATTAGTGTCTCGTCTAATGGAGGTGTAGGTGTGTGACGGCCAGTTTGAAGGGGGTTGTACCCAACACTACTATATTCGCCATAACCATTATGTAGCCAGATTACCACTTACGCCCCTAAATCACTCTTAACGTGTGGCGTGCACCTCTAGTTACATTAAAAAAAAGTCATAACCAACACAGCCACATAGAGAATCACCTACAATCCCTAGTTAGCCACACTTGCATTAATAATCCAGCACTACACCTATCTATTAGGCTTCACCAAGTTGAAAGAAAACCTTTTCTACCTAATTAGTTAGTATTCTTGTAATTATGCGACAACCACCTACTCCAACCAGTAAGAAAAAATCTAAAGTCAAGCAATGCCACCATTGACATGGGTGTCGAGTGCCTGAGTTGGAAAAAAATGGAATTTGTTGCCAGGAAAGCGGTTGTAAGGACAGACAAAATTGTCTAACTAGAGGTAACGAGAGAAGGATTATAGAAAACAGAATCTTTCCGTCATATAGATTCAATAATTCTACGAACTCTTCTCAAGTGATATGTTCCAGAGCTCGAATGCTATACAATCCACTTTCACTTGCCAGTTATACCATTGACAGAAACTTCAATTCTTCGGCAAAGCTTACTACATAGCGGATCGACTTGGACGCCTCTCAGACATGCTAACAGCATATCTGAAGAGTAGAAGCTTTGGACACCACGCCACACGTCTCGGCCTGGCTACGCCCAGCCAACACTCTACACCGAATAGCAAGATTCTTGGAACTCAACCATAATCGAGTTACATGCTACGTACTATCACATTGGAGAACTACCACATTGCACAAGTCACTGTATGGAACGAGCAACTGAGACCTTCCAGTTAAACATTAAACATCAAAAATCTAACCCGACAACCCAAATTCCAATATCATTTGAACAAACTCTATAACTATCTAAATTTCATAATTATGCATCCTTCGGTTTTGAAGGTTTGCATAGCACGCAAGAGGGGGTGGGGGTGAATTGATGTTAAGACTCGTTCGGTAATCTTTTTTTCTTTTTCGGCTTAATTAGTGTACGGAACCAGTTGGGCTGTTCCTGTCGCCAGCGGAAGTAAAGTAAAGCAATAAAGGAAACAGCAGATTTAACGAGGTTCAGCCAACTATGGCCTCGTTCTCCTATTCCTATGTTCTTATTATTAATCTACTCCAAAAAATAAAGAACACTCACCCTGCCTGCTTCCCGTGCGGAACCAGCATTACCCCACACTCTACTCCGAGTGTGCACTCGATTTCACACTCGTAAGCCCCTGTGTTTGAACTCACAACACACTCACCCGATCTTCAACCCCTGCTGCGTTGAAGATCTTGACAATATTCAAGACTCTCTTTGACACTTTTTAACTAAGTTACTATGAGGAAATCGATTATGCTCTAAGTACTTTTTGTGTCATGACTCCGATGAAAGACTCTGTGGTTTCAAGTCGCTGCTTTTGCTCATAAAAAAATATCGGCTCAATTTCGTTATAGCAAAACTTGTGATATAAGGAAAGTATCTTTTATCTATTTGATCACAAAGATAAAAATCAAATAAGATAAATACTCTAGAATGTTTGGCAGCCAAATATTATCCATTTAACATCTCCAACTACTTAAAATATTTTCAAAACAGATTTTTGAAAAATATTTTTACCGAAACTTTTTCAAAACACGCAACTATAATATTTCCACGGACAATGAACCCTATTCCCCAACCTGGTTCCCCTTAATTTTGAGTATGGTTTATGAATTCTGTTCCAAACCTTCGTACCAGAATTCATAACACAATCACACACCAAAAAACACTTATAAAGCCCATTCACACAATAATTATACAAAGCCACTTTACATGAAGAAACTAGAATAAAAACCTATTAAAGTACAATCTTCTTTTTTCATTAACTTCAAGACTTGAGGCATCCTTAAATTGCTCCATGTTGTGATCACTCTTCCTTCTTTTATCTCGAATGTCTTCAAAAAGGCCTCCTTTCTCCAATCTTGGAATCAACCTACCTTTGCTGCACCAATGCTAACATAGTTAATGCATACCGCAAATAGTATACAACTGTTTTCCAGCATAACAGCCGAGGGAACAGTTCCTACTGGTTCCCAACCAGTACATGGAACTTTACATATCCAACTATTCCCTGCATATAGACAAGTTAGTTTCAATAGATATCACAATCAAGTAATCACTTGTTTGGGGAAACAGTGCATCAATACAGCTGGTTCCARACCAACTATCTTCGCACCTGCATCAACTTGTTTCCYGTTTCAGTGTTTGTCATCATTCAAAACCCAAGGAACCCAACWTCTTTTAAAAAAGAACACAAACCAYGGGAACCAATTAAAGGATACTTGTAAAGCATAATTGTAGATACCTTTTGTTCTCATCAATTGCTAAATTTTTAAAAAGTCTTTCATGATGTCACATTGTGATTTTGCTATGCTAGAAATTATCACAAAATGGCTTCACTTCTAGAGTATTTCTGCCAAGAAACCTGACTCTAGTATCACGTATGATTCATGTAATAGATGAACTCTAAATTCAACACACACACACACACACACACACACACACACACACACACACACACACACATTCCCATACCGAAATACCTTAAGACTCCACCTATAGATCCATATTTTAAGCAACACCAAACACAAATAAATCACACCATAAACTAATAAAATGCACAAAATTGAATGCAAATAATACAATATAATAATAATATAATAATAATAATAATAATATAATAATAATAATAATAATAATAATAATAATAATAATAATAATAATATATGATCAAATTGATCTTTTAACTGAAAGATCAAATCTTTACCAATCATAAAATTGCCATCTCTAGGAATTCTTTGTCTGTTTTAAGATCAGATAATAAGCTTTCTTTACTTCTTCTTTAGCCTTACTTCCAACACAGTCATCTAACATCTCAATCAAATTCTTATGTAAACTATCTGTTGCAAATTTCCCACCTTGTCCATTATAAACCCCAAAAACATCCTGCAAAATCACATAAACTTTGCCAATTTAACAAAACCTATACAAGAAAAACAGAAGATAATGCAATTAAACATTTTTTACAACCAGTTGGTGATGAATGGTATGGTCGAAATATTTTGCAAACCAACACAAATAGGAAATATCTCATTTAGTTAGGTAAAAAAATTGAATACTCTTAGCATCTAGGAAGTGAAATTTGTATAAACATAATCACAAAAAAATACTTACATGCATAGCTTTCATGGATTTTCCACCAAAACCACCACCGACCCTTCTCGTGATGACCCGAACATTGTTTGCATGTACTCCAAGACAGGTTGCAATTGTAGCTTGTGTATATTCAAGAGCTTGAACAGAATTATATACCATCATGCAGTTATCTTCATCTGGAATAGCTAGGGCAGTTTGAGTCTCCAAATAGAAATAATTTCAATCAGCTAGCCTTAAAAATTGAAAACAAAATTAGATAGAGCCATGTAAAACCTAAAAAATCAAACTAAAATCGCCCTAATTCGAACTAAAATCGTCATAAGATAGAACAAAAATCCCCAAAAATTCGAAATTAGAACCCCACTTGCAGAAACCCTAGATCTATAATATAATACAAAACATGGTAGAATCTCGAGAAGCAGTCAAATGAACGAAAAACACTAAAACCCTATGTCGAAAATCCTAAACTACACAAAGTTAAAATTCTACAAACAGGGAAGTAAATGTAAAGAAGTAAAGGAAATTTGACAACTAACCTACAGAGATCTCAACTCCAATTGATTATGAAGTTCACCTTCAATCGGCCACCAGCATGTTTCCTTGATCCGATCTCCACCTCAACTCCACACCGACTCGACAACCCAATAAACTCGACAACTCTAGTTGTTCTATGCCCAAAAAAGAAGTGTAGTAAACCCAATAAAAGAGAGAAGGGTAGCAAGTATACATGCRAGAAAGGACAACAACRGAGTTATAGTTCTGGAGGGTGGCAATTTTGAGCTTCCATGGAAAGGGAAGAAAAGMAGGRAGAAGGATTGGAGGAGGGTGAGTGGAACTAATTATAATCCCCACGTGTGATGTGGAGKGTGATGTCACTACAACAAAAGGAGTGCTTTATCGATACTTTTTTGTTGATTTCTCGACACTTAAAAGTGTCGGAAATTTCATTGCCGACACTTTCAAAAGTGTC
>SNQN01008432.1:15923-29178 GCA_008642245.1 Bassia scoparia | reverse complement strand
AGTAAACAATCTCAAATCAAAATAAAATAGGTATTTTTCCTTCTTCTTTTTTTTTGCTTTGGAAAGTTGCCTTCTGGAGCTAGAATGGACCCAGGCCAAACATTGAAATTCGCGCCTTGGGAATTGCCCATAGCAGCAGCAGCCCAAGAGAACATCCGCCCTTCCCGCTCACATCTTCCTCCTTCCGTTCAACATTTCGAAAACAGGGGAATGCTGACCGTTGAGCAGGGGGTATATCATATTCCCCTGAAGAGATAGCAAGAGAACCGTTTTACTTTCTTTCTCGCTGAAAATTCATCTCCCTGCACTTTTTCTCCAATCTACTTCGCACTCAGCGCACCAAACTTAGGGTTCGCATTGCAAGGCTCTGCTTCGCAGTTCACAGTGATTCTCTGCGGTTCGTAGTTTTCTTTCAGTCTTCTTCGACATTTCGTCACGTCGCACATCAAGGTATTGTTCGCACCCTTCCTTACTTCCATTTTCTTATTCTATTTATCAAGTAAATTAAATGAGGCGACGCCAGTTCTACGGACTCTCTCGCCCAACTAAGATAGAGTGGGGGTTGGAAGAGCCTGTTCCAACTTTCCCTGCTCCAATTTACTCTGTTCTCCTCCTCGCCTTGATTTTTTGTACTCGCACTCTGTAGCTCGCGTCCATCCTTGGACACTCTATCTATCGTGTGCGGGACTAGCCTCGCATGAAGGAACCCACAGCTCTAGGAGACCAGAGGACCAATTTTATTGAGGATGAGTTGACCATCCCCAATTACTTCTGGTCGACCTGCCTTGCAGAGTGGAGGACTCCGAGTCCTGACTCTGCTGAAATAAGTGCGAGCATTGTGCCGCTTTGCCGTGAGAGCAGTGTATGGAGAGCCTCAATAAAGACTCCAAGAGCTTAAGGATGAGGATGAGCTGAGATATGACAGGACCCCTTGGCTTGGTGCCAAAAATAAACCCCAGTAGGTGGAGGAATCCTTGTGAAGACGAAGACAAGGAACACGGATAGTCCTTTCATGTCACCATTAGTGCGAAAGGCTTGGAGGCCGCACTCAGTAGTTCCAGCATTTATCTATGCTCTCCACATCGGCTTCGCTCGCACATGAATCGAGAGATTTGTCTAATCACCCTGCTGAGGGACTGCGATCACCCAAACAGTACGGACAACACCTATGCTGTTTACCAAGGCAGGTCCTGGATATGGCTTCGTTTTCCCTCTCCAGTTCTTTCATAATAACGGATGCTAAAGGCCCTATGCATATGTCTCGCACAATTGACACCTCATCATGGTGTCATATACTTGGGTACCATGGCCGTTTAGTAATTGAAGGGCTAGCCATGTAAGACTGACGCATTCTTCCACTGCATCTCCCGATCTCCAAGAGATACGCAATGCCAGGCTGGGTTGTTTCCAGCTTCCAGAAAAGGGAGTACATGGGACCGTTCGCTGACAACCCAACAAACAGGTACACTGGAAGAATGATTTCTTCCTTTGTGCACACAAAAGACACTGACTCTCGCGAGGATCCGTCTCCTATGGACCTCGCACCAAAACACCTACAAAGAGATGAGTTGGGGCGGACCCCCTCTGAATGTACAACAGTTAGAATACTTCGAGACTGTTGGAGTACCAATATAGGACTTTAGCTTGCAACGACCACGGTTCCCAAGAACTGGCTCCCAACTCTCGGGAATGTTTCTGCATAAGGACTTTCCAGCGAGCCTTTGACTCGCAGGTGGCGTCGCATTACGCGAGGACCAAGAGGGTTAGACGTCTTTAACTTCTTGATTCTTTTTTTATTTACAATTTTCGCCTAACCAACTGATTCCTCTCGCCGAGCTTCCTTCGCAAAACTTCCCAGTCATCCTCACCGGGCACATGTCTAGCAGGCCTCCAGCTCTTTCAGCCGACTGGCGGTTGGAATCTCTCGTGGCAAACAACGCCTTTCATCGGGTACAGTAGTTACCTCTCGCACATCATTTACTATTCCCTCACAGAATTCTTTTCTTCAATACGAAAGCGTACTTAATCCCCCTCATGAACGTTTGCTCAAATGGCGAGACGGTGTTGAGCGGTACTTCTCCAGAGATCACTATGTATTTCTCTTTGTCATTTGAAGAAGGTAGAGAAGCCTTCCGATATCCTAAAGGCAGGGAGGTCCACGCACCGACGACGAAGGATCAACCTTCCAGAATCGCCTCCCAGAAGACCCCTCAATGATCAGTCCTGAAACAGGAACATCTACCTCGCGAGCGGGGAAAGGACAAAACCAAACCTTCCTCGCGGAGGGGAATGAAGGGACAGACACCTCCTCCAGGCGAGGAAGAGAGAAACCAAACACTCCTCGCGGCGGGAGAAGACTAAATCCAAAACACTCCTCGCGAAGCAGGCAGAGACGACAAGAGCCATAAAATCCGCCTGCAGTCTGGGGAAGTCCAAGACACCCAGGAAGCTGCAAGCCTGGGGTCAAAATAAATGACCCACTGAGGGCCAGGGAAGAAAGCACTAGAGTGGCTGCCAAGAGGCAAGGGCATTTGAATAGGCCCAACAAAAAAGCCAAAACGGTCCAAGGGCCTCCACCACCAACTCCATCCACGGCTAAGCAGGTTCGCCCACTCCTGCTCAGAATGGGCGAGGAAAGAACCTCCTTCGCTTGTGTCTGAGCCAAACTGCAAGAGCATCGCACCGTTAGGTACAAGTCATTTCCCTCGCGTTGACTTCTGGGCCAAATGCTCATCCCGCTGAGTTGCGCATCTTAACAGTATGGCTGGACTTGCTTGGTTGTGGCCGCCGAACCCTAGTGGTACGCAGCTTCGGAGGGTGACATATGAAAGGAACAAAGACTTCGCGATGATGTCTCCTCTCTCATGGCCTCGCAATCCTGATCCCTCATTGGCTGGCCTGACTCAGATACCTTCCATATGTGCCAGGTGATGCATCTGATGTGACTCCCAATGTACGCGAAGCAGGACTTCGTGCAGATGTCCCCTGAAAATGGGCGAGGTCACCCAGACAAACACATTTAAGCCTCCTTCGCCAGTTCCTACTGCAGAAGAGTTGGAAGAGCTTCGCAGCGGGACGAGACCCCAAATTCTTCCCTCCGGAATTCAGCTATAGTGGGGGACCTCGACCAACATCAACTTCGAGTAGCTGCTGGCTGACCCAGTGTCGAGCCCTCACTAATCTCCACCCTTCTCGAAGGCCACGCCACAGGGTCACCACCGTCGCTGAGGATGGATGGACAACTTCGTCCAGGCTTGACAAGTTTGTTGCGGAAGAACACACCCCTTCACTGGTTTTTTGCCCTCTCTGCTGAGCCATAGAGAATGATAAAATGGCGGCGGCCGCTGGAGGTGGATAAGTCGACCACTACTCTTCTCGCAAGTTTGACTGAGAGAAAAGAAGAAGATTAGTGCGGCGACATGTCCGCTGTGCTGCGACGGAGTCAAGGACAGGCCTCGCAGGATACGAGTTTGGCTCCTTGTGAAGGCGATGAGTGACTCACGATGTAAGTCCTCACTTCATTTAAATTTACAAGTATAGTCCTTCGCCATTTTTTACTAAACTTTGTTCACACATTTCTTCAGGTGATGGTGCGCGATTGGATGCGTCGCGAAGGCCATGCAAAAGGCAACTGCGAAGCAAGCACAAGAGTATTCTACCAGGCAGTCTCTGGAATACCTCTCGCAGCGACCTTGGCTATCAAGTCTGATGACGCAGAGGCCGAGCCTACCCACATCTGGTCACAGCCTCAACGCGGTGAAGGCAGTCCTACCGCCGTCATTTTAGAAGGCTACCACTCCCTCCTCACAAGCACAGGATTTGGCCAAGCAGGTGCCAAAGTCTGCAGTGAAGCAGGAGGAGGAAGATGTCAACAAGCTGTCCACAGAGCGAAACCGAACAAGAGGTTGCTGCGAAGCTTGCGAAGCCAGGGCCTCAAGTTAAAGAGGAGTTGGCGAGGGCGAGCAAAGGTGCGAGAGTGAGCTCCTCTAATCTATCGCTTCATTGTTGGGGGAGAGCCAGGGGGGGGCAAGACAAAAGGAGCTCGCACTCTAAGGAGAACCAGCAAGACCAAGTTGTGCTGAGGCTAGAATTCAAAGGCATCGAGAATGCGAGCCTTGATGAGGAGGCTTGGCATTGATTTCCTGCGAGAAGAGCTATCCCTTCGCTGCTTTGAGGAAAGCTGATTATGTCGAGCCCATGTAAACAATTCATCCAAAGATTTGCCTGGACACTCCAGAAGCGCCAAGGCCTCCTTTGCCCAGAGAAGAACTTCATGTTCATTACTCGACTCTGAGCATTTCAACAGACTCGAGCAACCTTCGATGGTTCGTTCCGTCCAGCGGAGAGGAGCCTCAGCAAAGATGCCGCCAGCAGTAGTGGCGAGAGGAGGACTAAGACTTGATGATGTCGACGTCGCCGAAGGAATGGTGGTGACCTCTCTTTGCCACGATCGACATTAGAACATGAATGATGCGGCGATGCTGACGTATCGCAATCAGATGACTCCTTCTTCGCCTCGCTTTTGTTCAGCCTGCCTTGGCCAATATTTTTTATTGTACTCTGTTTGTTCCTTAGCTAGAATTTGTACAAGTGTATAGCCTCGCACAGAACTTTATATTTTTTTCTTAAAGCTTTGTAATTCACTTTCCATCAATCTACATAGAAGCTTTCTTCGTACATCACAGTCTTCTATCTCGCAGTTTTGCTTTGCTTTATTTTTCTTCAAGATCACATATCTCGCAGTTTCCTACGCTTAGGGTACTTAAGCCTTCGCACTTCAGTTACTTCGTTTAGCCGCACTTCAGACCACTTGGGTCCACTTGCCCCTGTTAGTGCATGTGTCCTCGTACTGGTCCGCATGGATTATACTTCGAACAAAATGTGACGACACTTTATGCATGTGCGAAAACAATCCCTCCTTAGGCCATGTAGTCTCTTTCTTATGCGAAATGTCCAAGTTTATGATTCTAAGAACTTGATTGACTTGAGGCCCTAGCAGTGGGAGCGTCAAGTCAACGAATCAATACTGATTGCCCCTTAAACTAGAGATTGAGTCAAGGAAGTAGCAGATTTAACCTTCGCCGGTCACAAACCTTGGAGCAATTTCCAATGTGTGCGAGCCAATTTTGAACGTTTTTACAAAACGGTAGCTCGCACGTCGCGCTTGCCCTGTTAGCATAGATTTGTGCGAGCCAATTTTCCATCGTTTTTACAAAACGGTTAAGCTCGACGTCGTTAGTTTGCCCTGTACGATAGATTTGTGCGAGCCAAGTTCCATTCATTTTTACAAAAACGGTAGCTCGCACGTCGCAGTTTGCTCTGGTAGATCGATTATGCGAAACAATTCCTCTTTTACAAAACAGTACACTCGCACGTCACATTTTTGCATGGCAACTGCGAGACCAGGATCATAAATCTTCAGACATGAATTAAGCTTCTTGACTTGTCGGCCCCTACTGTGTTTGTTACGTCCCTTTGTTGGGATATTGCCCTTGACACAATTGGGTGCAGAGGTTATTTTGAGTGATTTACCAAAACGGTAAGCTCGCACCTCGCACATATTGTAGGTCGCTTCCCTGGGTGACGTGGGTGCGGAGGGCCATTTTGTGATGTTTAAAACGGTAGCTCGCACCTCGCACATATATTGAGGGTCGCTTGCCCTTGAGAACTGATCAGAATCTGATCTTAACGTGCGAGCTAATTTCCATAGTTTTTACAAAACGGTAAGCTCGCACGTCGCATTTTTCAGAAGCTTTTCTGCTCATCGGCGCTAGGATCCGAGGGAGTCTGTTCCCTTTGCAGATTGGACGTTTGCACCTACTGCAATTTTTCCACCCATACTTCTAAGTATATTGACTTAGGGCATTATTAGGTATTGAACAGAATTTGGTCTGTTTAGCCTCATTTGAAATCCATGGGCGTAAAATTATTTTTTTTGAATTTTTACGTAAGTTCCCAAAGGGGAGTTGCCGCCTGTTAGAATAACATAAATTTGGCAGTTCAAAGTATTAAAAGGCTTTCCATTCTCAAGTCTAGATATTCAAAGTTTTTACAAGTTTTGAGCGCCTTCGGTCACTCAACTTGAATGCGAGGCCACGCTTGGCCACTCGAACTTAGGGTGAGCGCCTTCAGTTGGCTTCAATCTGTTTTGTTTAAAACATAATTTCCTCAAGTTGTTGGTATTCCCGTGAGGATGCCGTTCCCCTGACATTTCTTGCTAACTGAAGGTTCCGTCCCTTAACACTTCACAGACTTTGTATTCGGACCTCTCCCATTTGGGCAGTCAACCTTTCCGTCTCTTCCTTTGCCCCCTTCCATTGTAGATTCCATTTCCTAAATCACAAGGGTCTCCCATTGGAGATGACCTATGGCTTGACCGCTTGTTATATCCCGTGACCATCCTTAGCTTATTGATCTGTTGGCGAGAGAGCCGCTTGCCCCGGATTTCCGGAAAATAAGGTCAGCTTCAACTTCATGGCTCCCAGTTTCCTTCCTTCAGCGTGTACATTCATAAACCCGCCAGTGTTGGCCATACATTTCGGCATGGGCAAATACGACATCCGACCTAAAGACAAGTGGTGAATGCATTTCTCGTTCAGTCTCTTCACCGTCGTCCGGATAGCCATAGCACATTGTACAATTCACGTCACCCATAACCCTTTTGCATTGTCAACTTTTTCTCACACCCCATTACCCTGAATAATATATATTGTCTGAAGACCTACAGCCGTGTCCATTGGCTTGTGGAGTGTGCCACCGATCGGCAAAATGTGCAGGTGATCCATTCCCGATCTTGCATACGCCGTCTGGTCAGGGATGGTTGGAATTCAAACTGAGGCACCCCCCGATTTCCAAAAGACGACTGGATGTGGAACGCAACTACCGCAGTCGATAATCGTTCCTGTCGTAAAACCATTGCACTGTCCGGCACTTTAACTGTTTGCTCATCCGTTCAGCTTCTACCATTCTGGTCCAAGTATCACAGGCCACAATCAGAGGCTGCATAGCACGGAGACACTGATTTGCTCGGCTGCTGTACGACCACCCCCCCCCCACACACAACGCCACCACAACCCCCCACATTGCGGGAGCTGTCTCGATCATCCAGAACCATCTTGTGACATTTCATTACCAACCAGTTAGCAGGCCCTTCTCTATAGCGCTAGGCCATTAAATATCCTGCCTCGAAGGTCTTTTCAGCTAAAGACCTGCACCCAGCCCCCACACTATGCAGATCACACCTACAGCACCCTTGCTGCGATATCATTGCAACACTTCTCGCCCCTTGCTCTGGAGTGATGACACGTTTGCGGTAAAGGGTGACGAAAAGATTTCTTGTAGAGCTGCCATTCCATAGTACAAACCACGTATCCGCCCGCTTCAATCACTAGCTTTATTTGCGAGTCAGGGGTAGACATTCCCGTTTGCTTGTATTCATGATCTCATCCATCCAAGCGCTTCCCCTTTGAAGTAATGGACCTCGGTAACTCGTCTATGCTTCAGGCTGATTCTTAACTTCCCAGAGACAGACTTGGGAGAGTCTCCTGTAGACTGAGCTAGCCACTTGGACAAAGGCGTCGCTTGATTGTTTCTGCACCTAGGCCTTGCATAGGTGAAAACGTTCCAATCCCTCTACTCCCTTTTTTGACCGTCTCCAAGTACTTTCCCATGTTTTCATCTCTGCCTCGTACCCTCCATGACTTGATCCCACCACCAGCTGCGCAGTTCGGACATAGCATCAATCTCCGTGCCCTAGCCGCTTAAGCACATCCGGATCCCTGCCACCAAGCTTCATACTCGGCCTCATTGTTGGATGTCTGGATTTGAACCTACATGGCTACTCAAACTATCTCGCTTCTGGCGATTCTGAACCCGGATTCCTGCCCCACAGTCATTTGAGTAGATGACCCATCTACAAATAATGTCCCACGTTCGCTCGCAGTATCGACACTGGACCAACCCAGGGACCCTGTGCCAGTACTTTCCACAATCTAAAATCTTCTAAGGCTGTGCCAACCCTTTATGGCTTTTTCGTGGTTCGAATCTCGAAGTTCAATCCATCAATGCTATCGCCACTTAGCATCCTTCCCGAAGACTCCGCTTAAGTCAAAGGTTGCCATTGATGCGCTGGTCTGTGGTAACCAACGATCCTTATGGGCTGCGAAGAAAGGACGAAGCTTCTTGCTGAGCCATCATGCGTGCCAACCAAACTTTTCAGAGGTGCGTAGCGCATTTACCGCTCCCCTTAGACGTACATGTTACAAAGTAAACCACGGCAAGCTGAGCAGCTCACTTCCTTTCGGCTACCAGCACTGCGACAGGCCATGTCAAGAGACCGAGAGAGTACATATACAGGTTTCTTTTGGTCCATAGGACCTCACCAACCTGTGCGAAGGAGTATAGATCTTTCCTTCCCAACTTGACAAGGCAAGCTTAGCCTTTTAACTCCACTCGAACTTTGCGCCTTCTCTTGATTCCGCTTTAAAGAATATTGACACTAATATCCCCCAGGACTGGAGAAGAACCCTGCCATAGCGGGCGCTAGGACCACCCTGTCACAGCTCTCTGGACCCTTCAATTTCGTCAAATATGATGTCCAGAACAAGCTTTGAGACTTTGTCGGGCGTTGGCCTCCAATACCTCTACCTCTTACCACAAGGAACCCCAGGGCCAACCCCGGCTTACCGGAAGTAACCCCATACGCCTTTCTCGTCGGCATCATTCACTTTTCCATCTGCCCAGAAACTGTCGCTAATGACTGAGCAGTCCTACATCGTCTCTCTATGTGTCAACATCCCGCCCTGACCCATAGAATCTTTCATTTTCGTTGATCCTTGCCATATTCGTTCATCAATTCAGCTACACTCCTCATGCAGTTCCTATACCAAAGCTACTCCTAGCCGAGAGCCTTTGGTAGATTACCACATCCCTCTCCATGCCACACCCGGCACGCACGCCACCCGGTAGCGAAGGGACTTCCTTAATGCCAATGCCCAGTATTACCTATGTAAACAATAAGATAACCCTCATTGTCAAGTGACCAAAAGGCCGTCTTTGTCCTGGTCTATCCCCTCCACTTATAAGGAGGACGATTCATCACGATGCGCAATCACCGAATAAGCAATCCACGATAAGCTCATCTGGCCTCGTGCCCCACTGTAGAGGTAGTAGGCTTTCAATCTTTAATGTGGGAAACTATCTTTTGGACCAGCCTTGTTCAGATCTGTGTAGCCTCCACACACATTCTCCAATCCTGTCCCAGTTGGTTGGGAACTAAGAACCTCACATCTTCGCACCCACCTCGCAGCATTACTGGCAGGATGGACCATGAAGGCCCAACCTCTACCGCCAATCTTTTTAGCACCGTCACGCTACCGCGTCCGAGCTGCCCTTGCTTCGGAATCCAACACCAAGGTTCTCTTCTTTTGTCAACCAACACACGCGCTTTCACCTGCTTGAAGTGGGTGTCAACATCGAAGACCATGATTGGCGATTCTTGTGGATCCAGCCCTTGGCATCTCCTCTGCTGAGAATGCAAAACATCTTTATACTCTCTCAGCAAGTCCCTTGACCTTTGCCCTGCTTGTCACTTCATGGCATTCCTACTTAACAGTTCTCCCTGCAAGTGATCTAACTCGAAGTCTCTTGTTGGCGCTCCTGGCTCTGGCCCTGAGAAATAGAAGCAAACAAACCAGTGGATGGCATCTTCCTGGTGGTCCATTGAACCATCCATTCTTCACCAGACTTCTTTTCTTGGTGACCCCTTGTTGAAAGTCTCTGGGCGTCATTATTCCTTGCCCCAGCCAAGTGGCTTACGGTGGTAGTAGCACTTCTCGAGCGACTTGCTGATCCTCCATAAAATTCTCCAACCTTTGCCCTCGTCGTGATGAATTTCTTCAACATTAAAGTGTGACCACCGCTTGACTTTTGAAGCATTGAGTGATTGGCCTGCCGATGATGGACGTTGTAGCGTTGTCCATGTTTTGCACCACCAAAATTTACTCGCAGTGCCGACAAAACGTTTTCATCGTCCAGACGAACGGTTGAGGTGCCAACTCCCACCGGCTGAATTGATACACCACCAAACTATGATCGGATTTGCTGGCACTTAAGTCATCATCATATTACTTAGCTGTCTGAAGCACTCGAAGCTAATAAATGTGGGAGCTTCCCGTGTCAATGAGAATGCGACGACACATCATCCACCACTTTCATTTCGCCCGAGAGGTCATCATTGGGGTTGCTTACCTCCCACGTCCGCTGCCGCAGTTAAGACGTCCAGCAGAAACTTCTCCATCCTCTTCCGTTTATCCAGAGCTGACTTGTTGGGAGTTCTGACATAGTCCAAAAAGGTGACCTTTGGTAGTTCCACCTGCAGCGAACCTCCGGAGTCGTGTGGACGGATACCGAGTCAGAATGCTCGCTCATGCGGGCACCCTCCGTAGAGGAGATTTCTTTAGAAATCTTTTTATGAAATGTTCTTTACCTTGCCGTGAATGCGCCAGGCGATAATGTGCGCTGCAGGTATAGCCAGCATCGGTGACTGTCCAGGCTCTTTTATATATTGCCAATATTTGGACTTGGTCCCTCTTATCCATCTCTTGTTTTGATGGGGAGGGATCGGTCTGATGTGAATTTACTCACCTCCTTGTAGACTTAGAGAGATCTTTAGTGTATTCGACCGGTAGGTGTATGTTAGCTGAACTTTCTCTTCGTCGTGGCGACCCCTGTTTGGATGTTCCCTCCTCCTCATGTTCTAGTGCCGACCTCTTCCTTGTCAGACCATCGTTTCGGTGTGCTGGTTGCTTTGATGCTTCGAGGAGGGGGAGTCCTTTTCTTTAGCCTTCTTGACGGCAGAGACTTTCCTGTGATAATCCATGCTTCGGCGCTCGTCTCATCATCTCGTTGCAAGTCCCAACCGTTGTCTGACATTTGGAACTTGAATGGACTATCCTCATCCCGTCACGGTAGAAATTGTCAGGATCACGCGTCTGGGCAGTCTGGAATTGGAGAGTTTCGTGTTGGAAGCGCTTGCATAGCGTCTCAAATCCTCACTAGGCCGCTTGTTGGATCCTATCCCAAGTGTAGGCTAGGCTTTTCTTGCTGCGCTCTGGAAGCACATAGTGCGCACACTCTGTTATCCGATCGCCTGATGTGTCATGAAGTGACAGAAATGACACTACCCCCGGATGATGTTGGTCCTCGAAGTCGTGCCGATCTAGATCCTGTTTTTTGTATCATGTTTTTTTCGAGGCCTTCTTTGACCTCCATTTTGTGCAGGCCCCTTGAGGTGACTGGAAAATACTATACACCATGTTAGCATCGTCGGCTTGAGTGGTAATAGATTTTTGTACATTGCCCAGGTGAATCATCTGGTCAAGTAGTTCCATCATAAGCATCAATAGATTGGAAACTTGATCTTATCTCTCTCAAATGTAAATTAATGTAAAATCAAGATCAAACACCCTATAAATCCAACGATTTATTGGGTCTTTGATGGGCAAATGATGTGGCACGGAAAATCCTTGCCCACGTGTCCTTCAAATATTGGGTCAAAACGATCCMCGTGGCAAACGCTACAGATTAAATTAATCCGAACCAAAACGGGACGGAGAACCGACRTTTCTACACCGAAATGGTAGTAAGGAACGCTCGGAAGCATGGATGAATGACATCCAAGTGATGCCTTGGTTTTTGAGGGATTGCCTATAAATACCCCGAAAAACCAAGGAAAACACACACTTTTTTCATAGCATTTATTGCATAACACCCAACTACTTGAGAGCATCTCTCTCTACTTTCTCTCTCTAGCTTGGCACTTAACTCCATACTTACTTAAGCATCGGAGGGGAGATAATCCAAATAGGATTATTCTCCTTTGTGCATGTGTCAGGCAAGCTTTTCAAGCCAGGAGGTCAGAGGTAGCCAGGAGTCAGTCCACGTGCAATARAAGGTCAGCTCTCTTGAGGTAGCATTGACGGGAAGCCTCCACCCCTCTCTCAACCCAAAAGCTAGGGAAATATTGTAGYCAGGCCGCGTCATCCCCAATTTACTTGCTACAACAATACTAATATCAATTCATATCTTAATACTAATAAAGCAAAACACGACTAATGTCATCGATGCTTACGTGGCAGCCTATCATTAAAAATTTTTCYGCCAAAAGCATTGATGACGTCATAAAATAAAATTATTTTTTWAAAAAATAAAACGATAATTATATGTCAACTCAATTTATCTTAAATTAAATATAGAAAAACATCAATTATTTAAATAAAATAAAATTTAAAAAAATAAAAAGAACAATTATATCCCATATTCCCATTTAAAAAAAACAATTATACCTAATCTCACTTTATTTTAAATTAAATCTAGATAAAAACTATTAAAAAACACACAACTATATCACATCTAAAAAAACAACAATTATAACTCATCTCACTTTATTTTATTAAATCTAGATAACAATAAAACTATATCTCATCTCACTCTATTTTTAATTTAATAACAATAATTATATCCATCCTACACTATTTAAGATTATATTGGTTTAAATTCAATAAATATCAACTATATCAATTCTTCTTAATACTAATAAATCAAAACATGACTTATGTCATCAATGTTTACGTAACGACCTTTTATTAAAAAAAATTCACCAAAAGCATTGATGACATAAAAAATCAAATGAATATTGTAAAAAATAAAACGACAACTATACACCAACTCACTCTATCTTAAATTAAATCTGGAAAAAAAAATCTATATAAATAAAATTTAAATTAAAAAAAMAMMAACTTCTCGGTATCTCCTATGTAAAAACAACAAATATGTCCCATAATTCTCATCTCACTTTATTTTAAAATTAAACAAGGTAAAAAAAATGCACGCAAATGAGTGCGTAGCCTTTTAGAATAGTCAGTTTTTATTTTTTTTTATTTATTTGTCTTTATTATTTTTATTTTTTTAGAATAAATTGTATGCTAAAAATTACAGAAGTCAACAAGGTAAAATATTTATAAAAACAATAATAAGTTTAAACTAAAAATATTTGATGTACTCTTACAAAAAATATTGAGAAATTATCCCGGGTAACCCTGTACTATACGCAATTTTCCAAAATAACCCCGAACTTTGCAACATTTCTCTGGTAACCCTGAACTTTCATTTTGAGTTTTTTTTTTTTTGCTTAAATCTAATGGAATAGTAACGGGTGGTTAGTTTATCACTTTATCTTGTTTCTTCCATCTTTCTC
>SNQN01008432.1:0-10751 GCA_008642245.1 Bassia scoparia | reverse complement strand
TGTTTCTCACTTCTTCTTCATCCTTATTTTCCAACTCCACTTCTTTCTCTCTCCTTTAACYCTTCAATCTCTCTCATCAAGCTTTCTCCTTCCCACTTTCTCTCTCACGTCCTTGAATCTCTTCAACTTCAACTTTTATGTCCCAGAATTTCTCACTCGATTTCACCCAAAATTCTGCTATCTTAGATTCATCCACAAAATCAAAATGTCAAAATCTCACAAATAGTTGTACGGAGTATCTCAGATCATCGAATCAACTTCACTCTTGTTGTGTCATAGATAAATGGTATTTTCTAGTGCAATGTCACCCAAGTGATTAATTGATCCACAAATATCATAATGAAAAGATTTAAGCGACTAAAATGAACTAAGAAATTTAGGGTTTGAGTTATTAGGGATTTGTGGAGGAGAGAGAACTCAAATATTAATGTATATTATTTAGGGATTTGGCTTGAAATTGAAAGTGGGTTCATTCTATTTTATTGATTTGGGTTATTGCATAAAAATGTTGATGAAGTAGTTGAGAAGCTTAAAAGTAAGGAAATTGACAAAATACAGAATGCGATTGTGCGAAGGAGAAGTTAAAGTGCGAAGGAAAGTAGGAAAGGCATAAAGAGAGAAGGTGTGAAATCTTTAATTAATTAATCTCTATTATATAAGCCAAGGGGGGAGCAATGGTGTCCCCCATTGGAAAATACAAATATACCCTTCACTTAACTTATATATATAATTAGACAAAGATATCATTCAACAAATAATTCAAATTATTTGTCAAATGTAACATAATCAATTCCACAATTAATGTTAGATATAATTCAAAAAATATTGCCCAATATAACATGTAATCCACGTAAAAAATTCAGTTAGGATCAAATTAAAGCATAATTCACTCAAATTAAAACATTAAAAAAAGAAAGTTTCTCACAAGTAATGAGATAATAGGAAAACAAAATATTATTGAATTGAAGTTTAAAATCGACTCTCAAATAAATGAAGGGAATTTTTTTTTACGATGCATAAAATTTTCTGATAAATAAGAAATAAAATATTATTGAATTGAAGTTTAAAATCGACTCTCAAATAAATGAAGGGAATTTTTTTTTACGTTGCATAAAATTTTCTGATAAATAAGAGATACAGTAAAAAAAATGACTACTAATAACACGGGAAAATAGAATTTTAATAAAAACACCAAGTACCTATGTTTTAGTGTGTTTTTTATCCATAGAATTTTTTTTAATATTTTGTAACATGTATAATAGATATTAGATGTACAGCTAAAATAATGTTGAATTTCAATACATAAATAAAAACGAGACTTCAATTAATAGTAAATGTTCAATAATTTTTCAACTTATATTTAATTTTATGATGATTTTATTTTTATCTCATAAAATAAACAAGACTTAATGTGCAAAAATCAAGACTAGATCTCCGGAAAGACAATAATAAATCTGTAAAAAAAAAATCTCATACATCCATTTCACGGAGCACAAAACAATAAAAATAAAAATAAAGTTGCACGCATCGTGTGTATAAAGACTAGTTATTATATGAATGAAGAAGATGACAGAAAGAGGAAGGATGGAATGAAGAACGAAAGACCCGAAGATGATGAAACAGGGGAAGTGGGAGGCGGAAGAAGTTAACGACTCGTAAAGGGTTCGTTAGATTTAAGTAAAAAAAAAACTCAAAATGAAAGTTCAGGGTTACCAGGGAAATGTTGCAAAGTTCGGGTTATTTTGGAAAATCGCGTATAGTACAGGGTTACCTGGATAATTTCTCAAAAATATTCAATGTATGAAAAAATAGAAAATAAAACTTATGTTCCATAAATAAGAATTAAAATACGGGTAGAAAAAAATAATATAAAATATAAAAGGTTATTTCATCTATTTTTAAAAGTTAATTTTAAAAACAAAAGAGAAAATCTATTATTCATTTAAAACAAAATAAAATAAAAATTTTTATTTAAAAAAAATAAAAATAAAAAATTCAAATTATTAAAAAATTGAATGCACGCATCTACGTGCATTTATTTTATCTTGTTAATTTGTTATTAATAATACGAAATACTCCTATATCTTTGCATGAATATTTAATTATGATTAATTAATATTTATCTTTGGATTAATATTGGAGCCTTAATTTTATTTTAATAGAAAGGTGAGTATCGAACATTTGAGTTGAGTTAATTAGACAATTTAATTTCAATTGAATAGGGACAATTTGAAAAATGAAAGCATCCTAAGACMCCCAAAAAATGGACGGCAAKGAAGTCAAAGAAGTGACGTAGCAGTCAAAGGAAGAGGAAGCCAGTTAAACACTGATTGGTGGCCTTTCACTCTCATTCTCTCGCTCTCCTCATTTTCCTTAATTTAATGAATCACCCCATTCACCCCCATTTCATCATCTCTCACATTTCTCTCCTCATCCAAAATCCACTTGAGATTCTCTTCTCTCCATTATTTTCTCTAACATTGCAAGCTATTTCTCTCGCTCTCTTACACAATAACAACTAGTAAGTCTAGTACGCATAACACAACTCAAGTACGAGTACTAACTACTAACTACTGCAACTCTACAACAGACAAACTCTCTTACACACTTACATTGGAGTAAAGCAGTGACAACTCACTAACATCAAAGATTTCATCACACCCATCCCAATATATATAACAGCATCATGGAATACGAAAGAATTCATAAACCTCAGGTTTGCTTCTCTTTCTTTTCACCTTCCTTTTGTTTCTTTTTAATGTTTATTTCACTCTTATTTTGTTCTTGATTCATTAATGTTAGTTGGCGTTTTTTGAATTTTTCCGTCGCCCAACTGCCCATTTTCAAAAGTTTGATTCTGATCTGTTATTAATTTTAATCATAGTTAGGTGCGGTTATGTTGGATTTTATGCTTTGATTCTTTCATTCATTGCTACAAATTCATTTCTCATATGTTAGTAATTTAATGTTACTATGTTAGTCGATCCTATTTAATTCCGTTCTATTGTTTTCTAACAACCACAGTTTCTTCTTTTTGAATCACCCAAATGTTCAGGAAATGTTAGATTTTACATTTTGATTAGTTATCAATTCATTTAACATATGTTGTTATAGCTTAATGTGAATTTGCTGATTCAATTAAATTATATTCTTGCTTAAAATAATTAAAGTTATAATTTTTTTTTATCCCATTTTGTGCAAAACCATTTGAATGGTCTTTTTTGACATAATAGGATTAGTTGTCCTTTTGACTCAATAATTGCAGTCAAAAAATACTATTGAGAATCTACYACTGTAGTACAATTTTATTTTACTTTTATTATTGTACTAAAAATGTAATAAAAATGTGATTAAATTTGTGTTTTTTGAATGTTGCAGAATGGATTAATTTCTCCAAGTAAGTTAAGAGCAAAGTTAATGGGATTGTCCCCACAAAAGAAAAAGCAAGGGTCAAACAGTAATTCCTCAAGAACTTCTCCTTCGAAAATTGAAGATTCTGAGTTTGTTAAAAACAGCTTACTTGCTTCCAATAATGATGATGATTTGTTTGACTCAGGTACACTATCATTTATTTTAATTTTGGACCTTTTTTTTTAATTTTTATTTGTTTCCCCTCCTTTTAGCAATTATTGCAACTTGGACTATGCAAATTATTCAAATCAAAGATTAATTATTATCTTGTTTGAATTTGTTTGAGCGGTGTTTTGTTAAATTAATTAGCTTTTTTTAGATCATAGATTAGGCTGAATCATTATTGTTATTAACCTTAATTTGTTCATGATTATGGATACAACCTACCCTGATYTCAATGTTATAATGGCTACCTTTTTTAAAAAAAATAAAAATAAAAAGTCATGATAAAATCACTAGTAAATTGATGAACTGAATGATTGATTTTACGAAGGATTATGCTAAATGCAGCTTTAGAGATGGATATAAGATATAAATGTTACTTAAAATGGAAATAAGTTGTAAATTCAAGACAAAATAATACATTAATCGATGTAATAAATGATCAATTATTGCATATTATTTCCWCTTTTAGCTTCTTATAATTAGCTCTTAGGGCTACATTTATTTATTTTTCCTTTKATCAAATATTATCAATTTAGCTTGTCATTCATGGTCCTAATGGCTTTGTTTAACATTTTTCATAAATTTAAGATTAATCTGCTATTAATTTAGGAAATGTGATAAAATTTTCTGTACATCTTAAAGAATTGGACTATAATTTCGACTTTTGGAGTATGTAGCATTTGGCCATTTGTGGATTAGCAATATTATCCACTGTAACACTATGTGAATATTTAACTTTCTTTGACTAAATTATTGTTAGATTCATCAAACCATTATTAGTAGAATGTGTCGATGTTGACTAGTTTATCTGGTTAGAATTTACGATTGTATATTTTAAAAGGAAAATCTTCTGATGATGTTATCATAGTATACTTAATAGCAGTTAAATTATTGATCTTTGACCACCTAATTCTCGCCTATAATATAAAACTGAATTCTTTTATAGTATGCTGATATGCTGAATTTGGATGTGTTCATACAACAGCAGTGAGCTTGGAACCGTCACATAAGCCGAGTGGCCAGGCTGTTTCGAGTTCCGTACAAATGCAGAACCATTGCACAGCAAGAGAAAATCCAAGTAGAGGTGATAGTGGCAACCATTCAAGTGCCGTGCACCCGTTAAAGTTTAACGAAGATGAGAATCTTGATTATGACAGTAATGCTAGTTCATCAAGCTTTGAGTTCCAAAAGGGTGAAAGAGTGGCGCATAGATCCTTGACACGGTCGTTCTCTAGGCCTATGTCGTATAAGTGGAATGACGCAGAAAAGTGGATCATGAGCAAGCAAGGGGGTCAGGGTAATAATCCAAAGAGCCTTACCACCGGAGGGGCTCGCATGACAGGAATGAATATAGTTAGGGTGGCTCCAGAGGCTGCTGCTAGTCATGAACATCGATCCCATCCTAGAATGCCAGATTTGAAGCGAGTTGATTTTTGCTTACCAACAACAGGTCAAATGAGCTTGGATAAGTCCACTCCTGGTCAATCAGATGGATCGAGTGTTACTGTCGACTTGTATCCTCAAAGCAAAGATTTGAGAGAAGTTGGTAATGCAAAGAATACCGAGGAACCAAGTAATACTCTTTATCTTTTTTTCAAATTAAATACGGAGTACATATATAGCAGTCCTAACAGCTGCTTGTCCCTTTACACAATGATCTTATATAAAAGTGGCATTAACAAGATTGATTAACCTACACGTCTATCTTGGAGTTAGTCGAGAGGTTCAGCATATTTATTCTGGATGCAGATTTCAAATTCCAGTAAAATGTGGATATTTAAGGACCATCTAAGCCAATCTGTTAATATAGTTATCTTTTTAATTTGAGCCTTTCACCATTCGTATATTCATTGATCATGGTACAGATTTAGTAAAATTTAAACAGAAACTGTTATGTGTACAGTGGTTTTGGAACCCAAAAGTGATCGGCTGGTAAGGTGGTTCTCGATGTGGAATTAATTATTTTGTAGTATAGTTTGGCTAATCGTGAAATTTCATATCAAATGCTTGATTTATATTCTGAATTAAGTAATTCTGTGTCTTGYTCTTGAATCAGGTACCCCAGCTATTAGAGCGATTTCTATGAGGGATATGGGAACAGAAATGACACCAATAGCAAGCCAAGAGCCGTCAAGAACAGCCACACCTAATGGTTCATCAACCCCGCTTCGCAGTCCAACATCATCCATTCCATCAACTCCTCGGACAGGGGAACCAACGAATACCCCTGCTGAACATACATCTGATGATAAAGCTCGGCATCCAACCGGAAAAGGCGATAAAGAGTTGACAGAACAAGAGATGAAGCTCAAGACTAGAAGAGAGATTGTGGCACTTGGTGTTCAGCTTGGAAAGATGAATATAGCAGCGTGGGCAAGTAAGGATGACAAAAATAATAGCTCTTTGTCTGTAGATCCAGAGGAACTTGAACGAGTTGAGTATGAGAAACGTGCTGCTGCGTGGGAAGAGGCTGAAAAATCAAAGCACGCCGCAAGGTTTCATTTGAATTAACTTTTCTAATTCGTGAGACTATAGTCGTTAGATTGTTGGTCTTCTCACCAGTACTTGTGTAATTATTAGGTACAGGCGTGAGGAAATCAAAATCCAAGCTTGGGAGAGTCATCAAAAAGCGAAATTGGAGGAAGAGTTGAGGAGAATAGAGGTGCTGCATCTAACTATTTAATGACTCTTGCCTCTTTACAAACTGAGCAACTCTAAATTCAACCTAAATTATGGAACATATATAATCAAGTATAWTGTATTGTGAATTTGTGATAGGCCAAGATTATTGCCAGTTGACCGTTGAACATAGTTTAACTTTGTGTCCTGTGAATATGATGGTCAGGCTAAAGTTGAACGATTGAGGACAAATTCTCAAGCAAAAATGATGAAAAAGATTGCAGTGGCTAAGAAAAGATCAGAACAAAAACGAACAGCTGCTGAAGCCCAAAAGAAGCGTCTAGTTGAGAAAACTGCAGCTCRAGCGGAGTACATTAGGCAAACAGGTCGGAATCCCCCATCGGAGTATATATGTTGTGGTTTGTTAGGGTAGAAATCAGTTTCGTTTACATTGTTCGTTGACATGATCGATCATTGATGTAGATGATCTCTTTTTACTCAAAAGTTGTTCGCTTCCTATAATAGAGGATGTTTGTAATGAGTTGATTCCTACTATACTAGTTATCAGTGTAATAATGTGTCTTGTCTATGCAAATTGGTGACACCACTTATACACTCTGACAATCTATCTATATTTTTCTATACTAAAGTAATCTTCATTTTATCATTTTCCCTCCATTTCCCCTTAATAAATGATTTCACAAAAATGAAAATAAACAATTATTAAGCCTAGGAGGATATAAATAAATGATTACATGATAATTATTTAAAACAATTATTAAGTATATGGAGGGATAATAAATAAGGGTTTTTCTACACCGTACCCTTTAACTTTTGTTTTCACAATTACCCTAAAGTTTTTTTCCTCTCTATTGTACCCTTAATTTTAGTACCCTTCTATGTGATACCTTAATAATTAAAGTTAACCATACATGGTTTTAATTTAAATTTAAAAAAATAAAAAGAATAATTTAAAACCAACAATACTCCTCCCTCACTACTCCACACCACCACACCCCACCCCACCATTAACGCCACCACCTGACCACTCCTCCCAACCACCACGCACACCTACTCCACGCCACATTCCTCCCACCACCATGCGACCCCGTAATCGTGCCCACTCCTTCAGCCACCCACCTTTTTACCATGAATTCGCACCATATTCTCTCAACCGAATTGCAACCACGACGAATTGCAACCCACGATGAACTACAACCACGATTTGATTGTGCGAATTGTGACCACAATGAATTGCAACCCACGATTTGAATTACAACCATGAATCGCCATTGAACCTGTCCACGAATTGATCCACATTGGGTGGGTTTCATTGGGGTGGGGGTTTCCATTGGGTTGGTGTTTGATTGGTTGGGGTTCGATTGGGTGGGTTTCGTTGGTTAGTGTTTGATTGGTTGGGGTTCGTGGAGGGGGGTCGATTGGGTGGTTAGTGAGAGAGGTGGGTTGGGTTGAAGTGGTGGTCTGTGAGGGAGGGAAGGCGAGGTTGCGGCGATTGGTGAGGTGGTGAAGGTGGTGGGAGTGGTGTGTGGGCATGTGATGCTGGTAGATGTGTGGTGGGGGTTGCGGTGGTGGGTGGGTTGGTGGGTTATTGCTGGGGTGGTTGGTGGGTGTTGTTAGGGGTGTGGTTAGTTTCATTTGGGAAAAATACCATAGTTAAGCTCAAATTTAAGTTTTGGTTATCGCAATAGAGGGTAATAAAATCAAGGGGTACATTAGAGAGAAAAAAACATTGGGTATATTTAGAAACGAAAGTTAGAGGGGTACAATGTAGAAACCTAAAATAATGATTACATGTAAATTATAAACATTATTAAGTATAAAAAAGATTAATAAATACAACATATATGTGCATAAAACAATCTACAAATATTATTAAAAGGCGTTCTATTGCATATAAGTGCGCCACGTACGTGTCTTTCATTCAACGTGGGTGTTATTATTATTATCTAGTTTTTTAGTGCACGCTATGCGTGCTTAAAACTTGAAAAAAAATTCTATATTTAAATTTGACGTTCTTTGAATTTAATCTTGTAAAATTGTGTTTTTTCTTTAAAAAAAAAGTCTTTTTTAAATCATTGCTTTTTTTAACTTAAATGTTTGAACTTTTATTGTGTAAGTTTATGAGGTAATTTAAATCCTCTCTTTATTTGAATTTTTTTATAATAGAAAGTGGATTAGATATGGACTTTTAAATAGTTTAGTTTATATTTAATAGGAGCAATTAGTCATTGGCCTAGGGGGGACACCATGTCCCCTTGTTGGCTTATATAATAGAGAATTATTATTATATTATTTATTATTATTATTATTATTATTATTATTATTATTATTATTATTATTTATTCTTATTCTTATTCTATATTATTATTATTATTATATTATTATATTATTATTATTTTATATATTTTATTGTTATTATACTATTATTATTGTATTGTTATGTATTGTTATTGTTTGCTATGTGTTTGTATTGTTTTTGCTATTCTTATTGTTATTGTTTATCGCTATTGCTATTGTTATTGTGTTATTGTTTATTTGTTATTGCTATTGCTTTGCTATTGCTATTGTTGTTATTGCTGATTGTATTGTTATTATGTGGTTTACTTGATCTTTTCGCACTTCTATTTATTACTTATATATAAAAACATTTCCCTAAAAATCTATGAGTCATTCTCTTGTACCTCTATTCAAATTTTCCCATTTTTCTCGCCCCACGTGACATTCTCATTGCTCTTTTTTCTACAATTCAATAAAACACAAAATAGACAATATTTAACTTTCCCTTTGGTCTTCTACAATTTTACCTCCCCTAAAATTATTTGTTTCATCTTCTTAATCATTCATTATACAATAGCTTTTTTCATATTCYTTAACCTCTGCAATTGCTTATGTTACATTTCCAATAAATTGTGGCAACAATATTTTCAATTGGATAGTATTTATATACATTGTACTAGACTTTCCAAGTTGCACTTGCATGTGTTGGTATGTCTTTCTCTTACTCCTCTTTATTTCATCAATCATTTGTGAGTTTTTGTATCCTTTATCTTCTATTAATCGATTATAATGTTTTTTTTCTCTTTTACAGAGTTTGTCATGTGGGTTTTCTTCAATTGAAAATTTACCCCAATCTAGCTAATATATAGAAAATTGTATTTTGATAATTTATTGTTGTCTTTGAGTTGTCAATTTTGCATTTGCATGCCTTTTCATTGGTTAGTGATTTTTTTGCATTTATCTACATATATTATTAAAGGTGTTCTATTGTATGTGTATAATATGGTAATTGCTACTTGCAATTGTGATTTTGGTTTCTCAATTTCAATTACTATTTGAATGCATATGCGTTTGTTGTTGAATTGACATGTATATTCGTTGATGTGGCTTAGTGTAGTATATAATGTGTTAGGTCYTGTAAAATTTAAGTATAATGGCATCCATAAAAGTTCTTATATTRTCTAAGTAAGTACATTTACATCTAGGTTGATTATCCTCTTTCAGYGAWCAAAATATAAAAAAACACTACATCGTTGAGATCAAATAAATTTGTTCAGACATTGTTTGTACATCAAATTCACAATAACAAAAGGAGTAGTAGTGGAGTTCAACCTTAACATCTATAGTTCATACAATAGATGATTAGATAATTAGATAATAACGAATTCTACTCCCATAAAGAACCTAAATATAATGCAATAAACTTAGCTCGAGCATCGCTGGGCCAAATAACTAGTTATTAAGTATAAAAAGATAATAAATGAACTTTGGGAATAATAATTCAAACATGTTTCACTAGTACTCCATATATAATTGTAAAACTAGTGGTTTGGCCCGGGCGATGCCCCGGGTCGTCTCGTCAATTATAAAGTTGTTGTACATTAGGTAAAATAATTTTCTTCCTAAAATTATYAGTCTTAAAATTATTTTACCTAATTTGCTCGTTTACACCGTTAATTTTCTTCCTTAAAAAGCGTGCCAAAAAGAAAGTTGCGAGTAAATTGAAACGGAGGAAGTATTTTGTTTTTATATTTTGTGATTCTTTGTACTGTGTAAAAATTTTAAGATATGATGGCGTGATATATTATTCGAGAAGATGTCAAATTCACATTTAAAGTTAAAAAATACAATCAATATTGAAGCGTTCATATAAAAATATGTGAACATTTAAATCACTAATAATAATTGGTTGAGTTGGTATGTATGWCTAATGYCTTAGGAGAGATCTTGTGTTYGATTTTTGCTATAACCATTTTTTAAATAACAATTAAACAAATAATGACTTGCATATGTGTCCGAATATAATTTGTACATTTGGCGTAATAAAAGTTGAGCAATACACATGGCGCAACGACATTGAATTGCTTGGCACCCTTTTTAATATATGTTTACTAGTTTAGGGCCCGTGCGATGCACGGTATCTACTAAATTTATTCATTTAAACTCTAAAAAGTGTAAAATAAATTTGTAATTTAATATTTGTCAAGAAAATTTGTATTGCATAAGATATAGTCTAGAACCCGTGCAAGACATATATG
>SNQN01008431.1:0-27219 GCA_008642245.1 Bassia scoparia | reverse complement strand
TCTTCTCATATATCACCTTCCCCCTAAAGAGGTTAAATTAAATGAATACATTTGCCCCTAGGAGACACCCAAAGAGGACTTAGACCGTACTGCATCTAAAGACTTAATTCTAAGGCACTTGTGGGGGCGCCGCGTAGGAAGCGCCCACAAGGCGAGACTCTAACTTAGAAATATACATGAAAAAGGGTAGGATCCTAACACCATGCCTCCCCGTCGAAAGGCATCAAAAAATTCAATAAACCAGATGGCGAATGGGCGCGACTCCGTCACCATAGCTAGATGAGATCTCTACTAACCYCAATTTGGATAAAATCCTTTTGTATAAWATCCTTTATAAAATAATAGAAAAGAGTCGCGTTGATCAAACRGCTCTGTAAAAGTTGCGAATGAAATCACAACCCCAACCCCTGATTGTCAATACTCCAGACGTGCACAAATCCAGAGTTTTATTGCTCATTCATATTGTATTATTTAAATGTTTACTATTTATCAACTTCCAAACAAGACCACAAATCATCATACCAATTTTAGGCATATTAAATTCCTTTATTTGAAAAACCTATTGGACAAGCCAACTAACCTCGTCACTAAGTCTTGCATACTTCCCTTTACACAATTCATACATCATGTCATGAACGAGTAATAAAATCAACTCATGGAGTAAGTTACACTTGACTCCACTTAATTTCTACATATAATAAAAATACCTCATGGAGCAAGTTAACATTAACTCCACTTAATTCATCCTTGTATTAATAGACCAAATCAGTTAATTAAAGACAAATGACTAATTAACGACCTACATAACAAACCTTATGAATAAACCAATTTCCACAAATATTGCCCAAGAYGCCAATAAATAATTTATTCTKGACTACCAAACAATTCCACGGAAGTTCCTTACTCATGACACTACCTTTCCAACATCCTCAAGTATGCACAACAATCAAGGATTCCGCAACTAGTTCATACCTTGAATAAACTGGACGAAAAGCCACTTTAATACTCAGAAATCGACCTCTACGAAGTCTCCTCCTAATCATATTACAAAACTCGAATCAATACACATGACATTTAATTTGCAGTAATACTAAATAATAGTTTAATAAACCTCAAAAAGTCACTAAAACCATGTCTTTATTTCTCACAAAAATCCTCATTTAATAGTATGAATATTATACTATAGTCTTAGCTTGAAAATCATGAAAATATAGCTTTTCAATAAGAAATTTGGCACTTTTAATTCATTAAATAATTCTGAAAATTTTTCCTTTAACAAAAAGCCTTTAACCACTCCAAAACATATACGTACTAGTGGTACAATATATTAAACCATTCAGTTGTGTTTCTAAACCTCAAAAGCCATATTTTTCAATGGTTAAAAATCACTTTGAATAGGTATAATAAATTTGAAAATATCATAATTAACATATATTGTCGTGCCAAATATTTTTGATTAATTTTAAGAACAAGACAAATTTCGTAATCGAATATTGTCAATCTGATGTAATAATTTATTAACATACTAAAACACCACGAAAAATTATGAAAATTTTACACACAGTGTCCTCCTGTATATAGAATATTCATACAAATTTTCGTAAATTTTTTATGAACATAAAAATCAGGGAAAATCATAAATCGAATCTGCAACCCGAAAACTGTCAATTCGAAAACGATTTTTTTTTAAATAGTAAACTCGCTTGGAAAATTCTGAAAATATTACACAAGGTGTATAATACTATGGTGGTCACTCGGTTATAATTTCGCAGATTAATAACGAGTATAAAAATAACTAAAAATCGAACACTAAAACTGGAAAAACCTTATTTTAAAACCTTAATTTTATAATTCAATAAATCTGAAATTTTCAATTGAAATTATCATCATAAAACTCATAATCTTTACAATTCATAGTCTATTATACTCAAAAACATTAATATTAAAAATTGGATTATAAAAGTTTCAAGTTTTAATCAAAGTTAAAACAAGAATTGAAACATGAGAAAGAAGAAACAAAGAAGGGAGCGAGGGACAACCGGTGGCTGGCTGGGTGGCCGTAGTGGGGCAGCAGCGGCAACCTTCTTCTCTCTCGTTCTTCTCTTTTTTTTGGTTTGAAGTATGCGTATGAATGAACAGGGAAGGAAAAGGAAATAAACCCTTTTAACTGATTTAATTATTTAGCTAGTTTAAATTTTAAAATATTTTATTGATTTTATTTATTTTGTTTTGGATAAAGAAGAATAAGATAGATTTTCTATCGTAAAATACAATTTGAATGGAAATAATTGAATTTAAATAAAAATATATCTTTTTTATCATAAAATATAAGTTAACGAACATAATAGCATCCAAATAAAATATATATCTTTTATATTATAAATCGTAATATATTTATGAATATTCAAAAATTACGAGGGATTACAATATCTTTGCCCACATAAGTCACCATGGAACTATGTCATTGCCCACACATTCAAGGCCCCATGGCACCTTATCTATGCCGACACACGCAAGGCCCAATGGCACCATGACTTTGCGAACACAAGGCACGATGGAACCATCTCTTTAATTTTCCCACGCATGCTCGCACTTACACACACACTAACACACGCATACACACACACACGCACACGCTATCAATTGTGCACACACGTACACACAAGGCCCCATGGGCACCATGCCTTTCACACACATAGAGCGTAGAACTATAATGACTTGTTCGAGCCTCATTCTGCATTATTTGGTAGATTTTAGGGTGTGTGGGTGGGGATAGGGATGAATCAAAGCGACATAGGGCTGAATCTTGATGAATCATGTCTGCAAGGCCACTTTGCCACTTACAATACCCCGTCGCGTATTTAAGTCGTCTGCAAATGATTTAATCCACCACTCAACRGGAATTGTACTTCTAGGCGATCCTCACGGTGCATTTGTTGTGATAGCTTAGCCTACAACAYGTTCCCTTGGGGCCGAAGCCCCTATKGTAGGACGACAATTGGGTGGTGGGCACATACATCGCTTCTGGCCCGGATTCTAACTTAGAGGTGTTYAGTAATTATCCAATACATAGTATTTTCATGCCACTAGCTTTTCAACCAAGTGTTATGATCAATTGTGCAAAACAACATTTCCTCTTRTACTAGGTGAAATTTTCATTGTGACATTGTCATTCGTAAGGTAAAACTAACTTGTCTCACGATGGTCTAAAACTAGTTCTTGTTTTCTATTGGTGGGTGAATAATCCAACACTTGGAAAATTTCTGCTTCACCATGAATAGAAAGATTATTCAACATCGAAGGATTAAAAAGTAACATCGCTATGAACACTTGGCTGCCACAAGCCAATTATCCCTATGGTAACTTTTCTGGAATCTCTAGATTCAATTCTCAATGGTCTAAAGGATTGCTAGACCATGCTTTCACTATTCGTATTCATACTGAAAAGTAGAATCAAACGAGCCCTTCTATTCCAAACGAGATTTCTTAAGTAAAATGACGTTAAAAGTTATGGTGTTTCACCTACGCTAAATCTCCCACTTATCCAAAGCCTCTCAGGTCATTTAAAATGTCRGATCGGACGAGAGTCAAGCTCAATAAGGCCTTTTATCCTCATTGATTCTACTAAGCTCTTTCCCCTGGTTGTGGTTTCGTTGGATAAAAGACAAGGACAGTGGGAATCTCGTTAATCAATTCATGCATGTGGCGAAATAATTCATGACAAATTTGGATACCTAAGAAGTCATAGTTACTACCCACCATTACATGCGCTTGGTTTAATTTTCTCACTTTGACATTCAGAGCACTAGGCCAGAAATCAAATTGTGCAACATCCCGCAAGGATCATCGCAATTCTTTGTTTTAATCAACAGTAGAATTCCCCTTGTCCGTACATGTTTTGAGCCGGTCGTTCGATGCCTAGAGAAGCCCCCGAGAGGTCATTCCCAGTTTGGCCAATCGGCATGCATACAGCGACTCGCTCTAGCCGAGCGAGTAGCTCCGACAGTCACCGACAACCGATAGGTTCGAGACTAGGACCCCATGCCCAATTGTAGGGCTTCACGCGCCTTAGGGACGTGACCTCAGCTTCAGTGTCATGGAATTGAGCCAGTGGATCGCATGTGAATGCGTTGGGGTGTGTTGTCGAGTCAAGAAGATCGCTACCGTGCCTATATAGGTATTCTACGGACGCCGAAAACATTGGTGCCAAACTAGTGGCCCACAAATAGGTCCAGTAACCAAAGTGTGGGTTCGGGGACATCATGGTACAGGATTGAAATCAGTAACCCATCCGCCCATGTAGCGGCCTCTACTCGGTCTCATTGTAGTTCATGAGTCACAACAATTGAATTCAAGAAAACTTATCGTTTTGATCTTGAAAGGGCACACTAACCTAATATTACTAGGTGGCTGCTATTATGTACAAACATGACTTCTACCATGGATAAGGCGATCACTTGATTGTTAGTAATATTAATAAGGTGCCTATAAAAACGGTCGCCATGATTATCTGACTTTAATGTGACAAGCAATTGAATTCACGGTCTTGATTAAGCAATAGTTAAAAGTGTGATAGAGTATATATATCAATATGGATACATACACCATGAGAAATACATAATAATGAAAACTATATATATATATGTAGCCATCCTCACCTTGTCACTGCAATCAAATTATTGTTAGTTTAAATCGAATAAAACGATTCGTTAAAGATGGCTATACAACACAAAGAGAATGTTAGTATGACTAGCAACAATAAAAATAACAATGAAAATAAAAGGAACAATGAAATAAGAGAAGTGAAACAATAACCCTATGTATTTCATGAATCAAATAAAAAGTGAGTTTCTACATTGTGTTGATTTAATTGAAACTCGCAATAATACTTAGTCAAATTAAAAGTGTCAAAAGGAATTAAAAAGAGTCAAAAAGAGGTGTCTTAGGTGAGTAATCTCAGAGTTATACCTCGATTTCGCTCGTTGGATCGAAACAGAATTGATGCTAGAACTCAAGAATGTATGTATTTTGAGTGTATGAGAGTGTGAGAGTGTGAATACGCAAGTTTAGGGACGTGCAAGTTGAATAGACGTGTGTGTGTGCCCGTCGAAATGAGCAAAGGCACGTATTTATAGGCACGAGGAGGGGAAAATTGAGCGTATATACGCAGGAGACCTGCGTATATACGCAAGTGACATGCGTATATACGCAGCCTAGGAGCGTATATACGCAGGCCCTGTGTATATACGCTCGATTATTCTGCGCGTATTTTGATTTCCTCCGATTTTATTTCGTGATTTTGCCTTGATTCGACGCACCTAGACACCCTTGCTCTCCAAGCAAGGAGTTTAAGAGTGTTCTTAGAAGGTTCCATGTATTTCCGGTGTATTTGTTGTGGTATTTTGTATTTTTTGTATTTTCTGCGTATAAAAACTTATAAAAATCATAGAAAAATATAGAAAAATCAGAAAAATAATCTAAAAATACTGGTGAGCTCAGAAAAATGTGAAGAGTGCAATGAAAAGTGGAAATTATGGAGATCACCAATATAAATTATTTTAAAAAATCCTAAAAATAGAAAATAATTAAGAAAATATTTTTGCCCCCTTTATTTTGTCCTTTGCTCAATAGTTCGAGTATGACCTCACGTATATCCAACTTTTGTGAGATCAAAGCATCTTTTCTAACGTCGACATCGGCGAGACGCTGTATGTTTCATCACTGATTACTCATTTGGGGAGACACATTCAAGTGTCTACACCAACCCTCAAAACTAATCCTTTTTCCTGAAGTTATAAATCCATTTTTTCGATTTCCCTTACCTACATTGTTCCATTGACTAAATATTGTTCACCTTGGTGAATTAATGCAGTTATAAGTAAGACCGAGCGTGATCGGYACTTGGTCCTCCTGATTTGTAAGGGGCATCARGGAAGCRCCRAATATCATGTACCGTGCATGTTCTTCCAACCAATGGACCCTACCTCCGATTGAGTCGTTTCTAGGGTGTGTTGGTTGATAAATAGAAAACACAACTCCTCTCGAGGACCCCACCAACATCTTCGGACTCTCTAACATTGTCGTCAACCGCCACGTCTCGATTTAGGAATTTTATATCAGGTGAGCTACCCTCATCTCTTAAGATCGATTAACCCATGTGCAACTACCGCCCACATGGCCGGAACCTTTCCCCTCTTCGGCCTTCAAAGTTCTCATTGAATATTTGCTACTACCACGAAGATATGCATCGACRACCTCTCCACCTAAGCTAACGCCACATGGTTTTACAATKACCACCACACTCTCCTACTTATCGASGCTTGACACTTGCCTCGACGGCGRGGTATAGGTCGTGCGCTTCAACGCCATCAATTTTCGAAGCTAGTTGATTCGGCAAGTGASTCATAACACTCCTTAGCTGATTTCGACGTCCATGACCACCATCTTACTGTCTTAATCGACCATCACCCTTTGTGGGATCTAGGTTAGCACACATTGGGCACCATCACCCGACTTCTTGTTTTTTTCGCATCGCCAATTCTACTTACAAATATAGCCCACTTGGAGCTCTTTTATTCTTGGCACGGCTCAATCAGGAAGTCGCGTCATCCTACCAATTTAAAATATGAGAATAGGATGAGGGTATTATGCCCCCGATGCCTCTAATAATTAACTTTACTTGATAGAACTCGTGTATGAGCTCCAAATATCCCAAGGGAAACTTTGAAGTAACTAGCTACTAGACGGTTCAATTAGCCTTTCACTCCTATACCTAACTCAAGGGAGATGAACGATTTGCATAAGTATCACTTCGGGTATCCACAAGAAATTCCTCTGGCTTCATCAGTTTAAGCATAATTCACCATCTTTCGGGTCCCAATATGTATGTTGTCACTTGAACCTTAGCCACGAAACCTCGAAACACCCACCGACACCCTCGATACTGTAGACACTCAAAAGTGTCTCACCAAATTGAATAGCCGATGAGTAAAATTACGACATCTAAAAATAGATTTGATTCCGGAAGTTGCGACAAAATCCATAAACCACATCTATTCGCACAACGCGAATTAAAGTTGAGTTTGAAATCATATGCCGAGAGCACAATAAAAGGCAAAAAGTATTTGTTTTTATTTATTTATTTATTTATTTTCTATTTTAAGGTTTTTTTTCTTTATTTTTCGGAATTTTTAGAATATTTTCCGTGGGTTATTTTTCTAATTTCACTTTTAATTTTGTTCTTCTCATTTTTCAGAGTTCACCAGTATTTTTAGATTATTTTTCTGATTTTTCTTTTATTTTCTGTGATTTTTACAAGCTTCTTAAAATGATTTTCGAAAATAAATGAATTCAGAAATTCGTAGATAAATCTAGATAATTCGGGAGCGAAGTGGAATATTCTAGAAGATTATTCTTGTCCACCATGTTTATCCACAAGTGGATAAAGGTTAATTGGATAGAAGATTAGTTGCAAAAACACAAATATTAATTTCCGAACGAAAAGATAATAAAATAAGAAATTAAGCACGTCGTATCGTTGACGTGGCCATGTCAGCCACAACCGTATATACGGTCCAAGTGATCGTAATATACAGTTATGATAACCGAATATACGGTCCTCTAACGTATATACGGTTATCCTCCGTATGCCTGATTTGTATTTTAACTAATTTTTCCCAAAACGCTATAAATACATGCTTTCGGTGCTTAATCGAAGATCAACCAAATCAGTATTTGTAAGTACAAATCATAGCTCTCAAAAATATTTCTCTCATTCAAATTTAATCCACAAACACAAATCACTTTTAAAATCAAAAGTCCCTCGAATTCGTCGTAAAGCTTTCGGAGTCGTATCTTTGCGGATTTAAGGTACACAATTCTGAGGTCTATCAATCAACTCTCTCCTTTCTCTTGGTTTATTAATTGATAATACTAATCATTGAATTTCGTTTTTTTTAGATTTTCAATCATGAAAATTCATTCGTTTCAATCACTTTTCGACTGTATTCACAATTGTTTTGATTATAATTGTCAATGTTTAACGATTTTTCTTTGTTGTGTATAAGGCAATTCAATTGGAAGCAAGCTTTTTTAAACTCTAATCTTGCTTTGTTTATTTTGCGCTTTAATATACAATACAATGTAAGTTGATTTGTATATATTTGAGCTTTGATTTCTATCTATAGTAAGTTCTTGATCGTTGCGCCTTATGTCATTCGATTGCTAATACAAAGACCAAATTTTACTTGAACTCACATTAAATTCAGATTAATTGTGGAACGGACAAATTTTAGGCACCATATTAATTTGATTAATCTAAGTGGCACAATCATTAGGATAGGAGGTATGACGATGCTATGCTTAATAGAAATCAACTCATGTATTGTTTTTAAACCGCTTTCGAATACAATCAAATCGTAGGCTCTTTGAATCAATGATTATGATTTAGAAACTACAATGAGATTGAGTAGAAGCCGCTTACATGCGGGCGGATGTCCACCTTTAAGGAATGTTAACATATCTTCATACCCTACTATGTTCCCCGAACCACATTATACGAGTACCGAACCAAACAGTGGAGCCATTAGTTTGGCACAATGTTCGGGCGTCCGTGATTAACTTGTACAGGGATGGTGGCGATCCGCTCTATCGATAACACACCCCAACGCACTCACGTAGGGATCAATTCAAAATCCTTTTGTAGGATGTAGCCCCGAGGGCACACGCCTACAAAAACCATCACACTACACCACCACAACCCACCTTCGCAAACCCTGTAACAAATTCGAATAAAATTCAAAGCAAAAACCCAACAAATTCAAAAAAAATCAATGCAAAAATTAGAATTCAAAACAAAATTTCCTAGACTTCAAACAATACATTGTGTGCATTGGATTTTTGAACAAAACACACCTAAATTTCGCCAGAAATCGGGGAGAAAATGGAATTTATTAGGTTTTCAAATTCGAAGGGGCTTAGCAAGGAGGTGGGTTCGCGATTCGAATTCAAGGTTGTGGTATTGGGTTCGTTGAGGTGGGGTTTGTTCTGTTCATCTGAGGTGGGGTTCGTCGTTGTTACGAGCTAGTGGTGATGCGTTTTGAAGGGGGGAAGTGTTCGGTGTTGGTTCTAACTTGAGGTGCTTGTGAGGCCTTTTGAGTGAAGGAGCTTGGCTGCGGACGGAGGTGGTGACACGACTTGGGTTGTGCAGATTTGTGGACTGGAAGTGGCTACGGTGTGGTTTGGAAGTGTGTGGTCCGGTGGCGAGGGCTGGGGTGGTGGAGGTGGGGTGGCCTAGGGTAGGAAGAGTGGTGGAGTGGGGTTTGTAGTTTTCTTTTTAAAATATTTTTTAAAATTAAATTTAACCGCATGTGGTTAAAATTAACCATTAAGGTTATATTGTTGAACGGTTGTAAAAATTCAAGGGTACAATAGAGAGTACAAAAAAATGAGGGTATATAATAGAAAACGCAAATTTCCAGGGATATATAGTGTAGGAAAATCCCAATAAGTATTAAAAAACAAATTTATTTATTTACTATCCCACAAAATAACTTAAACAATAAGGTTTGTTTGGTTAACACGGGAAGCAAATTCCCACACGTAGTTGTAATTCACGAGAAGTTAATTACGGAGTACTTAAAAGAATTTCTAGGAATTTTCAAAAGTTGTTTAGTTGTAATGGGAAGTTGAAATTCCCATTAATTTTCATTTCATCCATTTGTGTTCTTGTATGTCAACTTAACAAGTTACCAAWATTAMAATTCATGTGACTAAAATGCTAATTAAACAAAGTCGCAAACAACTTAAAATAAAGTCACAATTTCGAGTGATAGGACCCATTTGTCCTTTCTTTCACTAGAATATTAGTTTGTGTCACTTGACTTCACCGACCACCGTGAACCACCACTGACAATCACGTTTGACACATTTCAGCCATTAGTCGTCGGAAATTACACCGGAGCACATCGAATTATTCTTCCTTCGAAAAATGGAAGATGAACACGAGGTACATTTCTTGCCTCGCTCCAGTTTTATAGCCTGACCATGGTGGTTTCGCTCAAAATAGGCGAGAGATRCCAAGGTCAGGTTGCCTAAAATAGGCGAGATGCACCATGGTTATCTYGCCTATTTTAGGCAAGCTGACCTTGGTATCTCTCGCCTATTTTGGGTGAGACCACCATGATAGGTCTCTCTTATTTTGGGCGAGATTTTCCATTAATTATTTAAAAAAAATTGGCGGTATTCTTGTAAAATCGAATTCGAATTTAACTATGTTTACGTAATTTATTTCGTTAAATTAATTCGGGCGCATGTTATACTAATTAAATGATTTTTTTGTGATTAGTCATCAACCGGTATTGGCAACGGGATAGCTTATAACTCGCACTTCATTCTAAAGGCTGCATTTCTTTCCCGTGACAAAGCCATTGAGTGGGTTAAGAGCATGGCTATCAAATTAGGCTTCTTCTTAGTGATTAACACAGTCAAAACTCAAAATAGGATTGTTGACATCTACTTGCATTGCGACCGTGCGAAACCGAAGGTGCCACGAGATTTGGAGTCAGCTCAAATCAGTGTAGGCACACAAAGAGAAAGGGTGTTGGATGTCGTTTTCGAATCAAAGTATCATCTAGGGGGGTTGTGTAGGAATCCAGCTCAACAGGTCCTCACATTAGCAGTTAAGCATACGTACTTGTTTTGGATCGATTCTGATGATACCGGGTGTGTAACTCGCACTTTTTTGGCGTATCCTGAGTCGGTGAACCTCCTTCGCACTTATCCACATGTGATACTGTTGGATTCAACATACAAGGAGCCGCAATTAGGCTCGAAATATGTACAGACTGTTTATTTAAAACCTTGTAATGGGTTGAAATTGCAGGTTGGCGGCAAATGGCTAAATGACCTAAATGCCTACTTGATTTTTCATGTCTAAATCTACTTAACATGGCTTATGAGGCTTACTTGCAATTTATTTTAGACATGTTTTAGGCTTTAAAACTTGTAAGGTTGGAAATTGGCAGGAAGGTTAGGCTGCTGAAAGGCCTAAAATGCCTAAATGGCTACTATTCTTGTATTCTGTCTAACGTTCTTATACCAAGGCTTTAGGCAAGCTTGCTTGATAATTTTAAGACCATGTTTTAGCTTTAAAACTGTATATGGTATGGAATTGCAGAAAAGGGTGAATGCCAAAATGATCTAGATGCTAGATGCACCTAAATGGCCTACTTTGACTTTTCTTCTCTAAACTTCTTAAACCAAGGCTTAGCAAGCTTACTTGAATTATTTAAGACATGTTAGGCTTTAAAACCTTGTAATGGGTTTGAAATTGCAGAAGTTAGGCGCGAAATGGCCTAAAATGACCTACTTTGACTTTTTCATTCTAAACTACTAAACCAAGGCTTAGCAAGCTTAATGAATTATTGAGAACTGTTTTAGGCTATAAAACCTTGTAATGGGTTGGAATTGTAGAAGTTAGGCGCGAATGGCCTAAATGACCTAAAATGGCCTACTTTGACTTTTCATGTCTAATACTTAACCCAAGGGGCTTAGCAAGCTACTGAATTATTTTAGACATGTTTAGGCTTTAAAACCTTGTAATGGGTTGGAATTGGCAGAAGTTAGGCGCGAAATGGCCTAAAAATGACCTACTTTGACTTTTCATGTCTAAACTACTATAAACCAAGGCTTAGCAAGCTTAAATGAATTACTGTAGACTATGTTTAGGCTATAAACTTGTAATGGGTTGGAATTGTAGAAGTAGGCGCGAAAATGGCCTAAAAATGACCTAAAACCTTAAATGCCTAAATGGCCTACTTTGACTTTTCTTCTTCTAAACTTACTTAAAACCAGGCTAGCAGCTTACTTGAATTATTTTAGACATGTTTAGGCTTTAAAACCTTGTAATGGGTTGGAATTGCAAAGTTAGGCGCGAAAAATGGCCTAAAATGACTAAAGCTACTTTGACTTTTCATGTCTAAACTACTAAACCAAGGCTTAGCAAGCTTAATGAATTTGAGACATGTTTAGGTTAAAACCTTGTAATGGGTGGATTGTAGAAGTTAGGCGGAAAATGGCTAAATGACCTAAAATGGCCTAGCTTTGACTTTTTCATGTCTAAACTACTAACCATGGTTAGCAAGCTTATGAATATTTTGAGACAGTTTAGTGCTTTAAAACCTTTAATGTTGGAATTGCAGAAGTTAGGCGCGAAATGGCCTAAAATGCCTAAATGACTAAAGGCTGTTGACTTTTTCTGTCTAAAACTTGCTTAAACCAAGGCTTAGCAAGCTGAATTATTTTAGACATGTTTAGGCTTTAAAACCTTGTAATGGGTTGAATTAGAAGTTAGGCCGGAAAATGGCCTAAAATGGCTAAATACCTAAAATGGCTACTTTGACTTCTTCTGCTAAACTTCTAAACATAGCTTAGAAAGCTTTACTTGATTATTTTAGCATGTTAGGCTTAAACTTGTAAGGGTGGAATTGCAGAAGTTAGGCGCGAAATGGCTAATGACTAAATGACCTATATTTGACTTTTTCCTGTCTAAACTTTCACTAAACCAAGGCTTAGCAAGCTTCGAAATAATTTCAAGAGACATGTTTAGGCTTTAAAACGTTGTATGGTTGGAATTGCAGAAGTAGGCGCGAAATGGCCTAAAATGGACGCTAAAATGGACCCTAAAATGGCCTACTTTGACTTTTTTCTCTATTAACTTCTTAAAACATGTAGGACTTAGCAAGTTACTTGAATTCATTTTAGACATGTTAGGCTTTAAAACCTTGTAATGGGTTGGCAGATTGCAGAAGTTAAGGCAGTAAATGAATGGCTAAAATGACTATTAATGCATTTTTTTACATGTCTTAACTACTAAACCGAGGCCTAGCAGTACTTAAATGAATTATCTGAGACTGTTTAGGTTATCAAACTTGTCAATTGGGTTGGAATGTAGAAGTTAGGTGCGGCGGCAAAATGGCCTAAATGAATTGGCCTTTTGAACTTTTTCATGTCTAAAACTCTAACCCTTTGGTTTGGCTTAAGGCTAAGGATGCTTTTAACTTGGAATTATTTTAAGATACGATAGTTAATTAAGTGCGAACTAGTATTAAAAGCTTCTATTGTATAATGGGTTGGTTAGGAGATTCCATAATTTAGGAAGTATTGAGGCGAGAGTTATCGGCCGCTTATAAATGGCACATTACCAACACACTGATACCTTCAAAGGTTCTAAAGTGCAACAACTTATTTGTTTCTAAAAAGATCTAAAAACTATCTTAAACACAAAAGAGCATTGAGCTCTAAGCAAGTACAAATGGTATTAAGTTTATTTGACATCATATGTAAAAAGTCATTGAAGAAAACCTCATTGGTTCACATATTACGGGGTCATTTTAAGGCCATTTCGCGCCTAACTCTTATGAGATATTTAACCCATTGGACAGAGGTTTAAGACCTAAAACGATGTCTCAGATAATTCATTTAAGCTTGCTAGCCGCTTGGTTTTAGTAGTTTAGGACATGAAATGAGTCAAGTATCGAGTTTTCAATATAGCGCTAATATTGTTTCAGCTATAAAATCGCACACTATCTCTACTACGACATTCATTCAAGGCTTTAATGTCTAAAACTACTGGTCCAAACACACATTGGTGCTTAGAAATCGCTTTTACAGTTGAATTAATTGTTAGACATGGTTTTAAGGGCTTTCATTATGAGTTTAAGAAGTTTTGAGGAAAAGTAAGTCTAGAGGTTTAGGGAATGCATGAAGTTAGGCGCGACAATTATTTAAGGGCTCCCTTTAAAGGGCCAATCTTAAAAGAGTACATTGTGTCTAGGTATTGAGTTTTCTTGACATAAAATCTTCTATACGCAAATTAGGCTTAGCACAAAGCTTGCCCATTATAGAAGAGTTTTTAAGACTAATATGTCATGACATGGTCTTTAAAAATAACTCTTGAGTAACTAGGCGTTTGGAAGAATTGCGCTAGAAGTGTAGGGTTCTGAGAAGAAAGTTGACAGACAATAAGAAAGAGACACTATAAAGTAAGAGGACCTAAATGGCCTACTTTGATTTTCTTGCTCTAAAACTAATATTGTAAGCGCAGGTCATTTTATGGCGACGTCTTACTTTGCAATTGCGAATCCTAACTCTTTGCAAATTCCAACTTATTTAACGAGTTCAAAGCTAGTAACTATTGTAGTCTAAAATAATCGTAAGCTTTCTGAAGCCATGGTTTAAGTAGTTAGACATGAAAAGTAAAGTAGGCATTTTAGGTCATTTAAGGCCATTTTAGGCCATTTTCGCGCCTAACTTCTATAATTCACAAACCCCTTGTAATATACGAGGGTTGTGTATTTAGCAAAGCCTAGAAGCATGTCTTTCGGGCGATGATATCATAATAAATAAAGCTTGCCTTAAAAAGTGGCCCTATAAATTGGGTATGTTCAGTATGTATTAGACATGCAAAAAATCAATAGGTCAATATGTTAAGCGCCTACATCTTTTAGGCCATTTGATGTTCTGCCTCAACTTTGCATACCTATCTGTTAAAAGCTGTTTAAAAGCACCTACAAATGATCATAAGAAGTTCATAGCAATGCAACGTATAAATGTGCTAGCAATGGGTTAAATTAGTTATTAGAGGGACATGCAAAATGAGTTCAAATGTTAGGGCATGTTCTTTAAAGCGTATTTGTATGAACTATTTCGCGCCTAACTTCTACAGGATTCAATCTCGAGAAAATAGTGTGTTTGATTAATGACTAAAGTACTTATGTCTCACGATAATTCATAGTTAGAGCTTGCAATAAGGCGCCTTTGGGAATATATGGCGTAGTGTTCGGTAAATGAAAAAGGACTTCAAAAGTGGGGCCTACTTTTGATTTTAGTGCTCTTCCATTTTTCGCCTATGTCTCTGCAATTCCATACCCATTTCAGACTAATGGTCTTAAACCAAGGCTTAGCAAGTCTTACTTGAATTATTTAGAACATGTGTAGTGTTTTTAAAACACATTGTAATTGTGGGCTTAAGATATTGACAGAGTAGAGACACGTAAATGCCCTAAAACTAGTTCAGCTAAAATGACCGTCAATAAGAATGGCTCTACTTTGAGCGTTCAGAAGACTCGTCTAATAGGCTATTCGTATGTGAAACGTGATTAGGCAGAGACTATGAAAGATTACTGATTGAACATGTATGATTAGGTTCAAATTTAAACGCGCTAGCTATAGTTTGAGGTCTGCAATATTGTAGAAGTTAGAGGAGTCGTCGAAAATGGCTATTAAATGGGCCTCAATTTTGACTTTTTTCTGTCCCATGCTCAAACTAACACTTTATAACCTAAGCGAATTTATGCAACGAAACTTAAACCATTGTAAACATTATGTAAGAGGATATGTTATTATGGCCACTTATAACATACCCTCATGTAATAGGTTTGAATTGTTAGTCAAGTTAGTGAGGCGGCTGGCGAAAGCGGCTCTATGAAGTATGGCCTTTAGGATTGAGGCCTATATTGTATAATGGAGAATAATAAGTCAAAGTTGAGGATCACTCTTTGAGAGCGACCAATATTATTTTTGAAGACGCGTGTATAGCCTAAATCTTTGGCAAACTTTTCACAAAACCTCATTACATATTTAGTCTATATAGAAGCTCTTAACATGTCAGAATATTTTCAACAGATAAGCCACAATACTGTAGTGCCTTCTTAAGCGGATGCGGAAATCAATGTGGTTCGGCCATGGTTAGTATTAGCACAGTGTAAAACGCATACATAGTGGTATTACTCGAATGTCAATCCGATCTCTAGGCATTCGTGCATATATTTGAATACTGTAGGGCTATGTGAGTTCTGGATATACAGCGCATCTAGAACTTACAATACAGAAGTTCCATTCGATTATTACTACACAGGTTTATATAGACCTTAAAACTATGTTACTCTATATATAATTCAATTTTAAAGACTTGTCTTAAGTCTTGTGATTATATAGTATAGTTATGAAGACATGAATAATAGTCTAATAGTAGGTTCATTCGACATTTTATAATAGTGTATCTATTCATAATGTTTATATCTTGCTGCTAGCACTGCTAAACTATCGTACGACTGAGGATCAATCGTCCGAAACAGGTTCATTTACAGGTATGTTAGAGCGATGTTGTATAGCCTAATAACTACGATGTTATTAGTCAAATTTAATACAAAGAGTTATTATTGAGAACATATTGCTTAAGCAATTGTGAATATGGATAATTAAAAAGAAGTATACTCGCAGAAGAATGACTGCGAGTTTTGTGATAAGAATAATGCGCAGCTTTTGAGCATTTATGTCAATAAGAGGCTGTGCTATTTTCTATGGTTTATCCCAATATAAAGGTCATCCCTCTCGCGGCTAGACAAGCTCTGCAATTTCAGATCTTTCGATCTCAAAGTATATCAAAAAGGCTTGCGCCTCCATAAATGCTGCGGTTCAAGCGATAGTTTGATCGGGTTGTGACTAGTGCTGTGATAAGCTCGTAGCATATACTGAGCTAATTGGGGTGGATGTCCCAGATACCAGAAGATCCACTTCTTTTTTTAATTCAAATTAAAAAAGCTGGCGCTCCAAAAGCGCGGTTAAAACCGCAGCTTTGATGGTATTTGTACTAGTGCTTTGATATAGCTGCCGCATATCGATGCTAATTGGGGTGGATGTCCAGATACCAAAGATCCACTTTCTGGACATTGTGTTCTAGGTGACAATTTATATCTTGGTCGTCCAAACGACAACCTACTTTATCCCGTTCTAGTGATGAAGCAGAGTATCGTGGCATAGCCAATGTAGTGTCCGATTCTTGTTGGATTAGGAATTTATTACTTGAATTACATTGTCCGATACAGAAAGCTACATTGGTCTATTGTGATAATGTGAGTGCCATTTATTTATCTGGGAATCCGGTGCAACATCAACGCACCAAACATATTGAAATGGATATTCACTTTGTTCGTGAAAAAGTGGCTAAGGGTGAAGTACGAGTTCATCATGTTCCTTCCCGCTATCARATTACAGATATTTTCACAAAGRGACTACCTCGTATACTGTTTGACGACTTCCGATCCAGTMTTAGCATTCGTGATCCTCCCGCTACGACTGCGGGGGTGTGTTAGAATATATGGATATATATTMTATTTATGTATATTTATTATATTATCCTATGTATATTCTTTAGTTTGTTAAGGATTGATTTAGTCGTATATCAATCCCTTTATTCTAGCCTAGTTAATTTCTTGTAAATCCCATAATTATAGCCTAGCTAGTATTCCGTTAGTTTAGTCAAACGTAAGCGTAATCCTCTCCTAAGATCAAGGATGATTATTCTTATATGCTGTGTATATAACTCACTTCATTCTAATGAAATAGGCAAGCAATTACATCATACAATCTTTCATGGTATCAGATTAAGTTTCCGACCTTGGCTTCATCTCTTCCCTAACAAATCAGCCTCCTTCTTTCTATCTCTTCCGCTGCACTATGTCTTCATCTTCACTCCCAAAATTCCATCCTGTATTGACAATTACCAATGTCAAGTCCCTCGTTCCTGTCGAGTTGGACACTGAGACTGGTATGTACCATTCTTGGGCTRCTCTATTTAAAGTTCTTGTTAGGGTTCATGATGTGTATGAACACATCATACCTCCTACGTCAACCGAGGAGGTGGCTGCCTATGAGCAATCTAAGGCCGYCGACTTGTCCTGAATGAGTGAAATACTAATGAAATAGGCAAGCAATTACATCATACAATCTTTCATTCTAATGCTACTCTACACACTGACATGAACGAGTTCCGCTACGTCCTCTTTGCTTGCTGCTGCATCTTACGCTACTACTACTCTAGAACTCTACTCTACTACTCTACTATTACTCTACTATTCTACTACTACTACTCTACCATTACTACTCACTACTACTACTCTATTGTTACTACTACTCTGCTTTTAATGGATGGTTTTGTTTCTCTTTTTTCTTCAATCGTAATGTTCGAGGTATTGCCGTTATGATTGGGGGAGGTTGTTAGAGGGTATTGGACCATAAATTCAAGGCCCATTAAGTTATTCTATTTTTTTTGACGGGACCATTAAGTTATTCTAGGTTATCAGAGTTTTATCTAGATTTAGGTTATGTTTTTTATATATATATTGATATAATTGTACGAGAAACATATGACCAGCAATGCAATCAATAAAAAAACCAATTGAAACAATCAATGTCGAACATGAAATGATCATGACGCAATATTCATCAATCAATTCCAACGAAAAGTGCTGAAAAACCGTAAATTTGAAGAATTGAAAATAGAATTAAAGAGGAGCGAGAAGAATTGAAGAGCAGAGTTCATGCAGAATGAAGCCCTATTCATGGCAGGTAAAGTTAAGAACTGATTATACATTATATAATTTTGTAATCATCTGAAATTCATATTTTAGTTATGAAATTCATATTTCATAACTATTGTAAGGGAACTGAAATTCTGCTTACATTTCTAATCATCTGAAATTCATATTTCTAAATATTCTAATCATTAATTTTGTAAGCATTTCATGATTTCAACACTTGACTCCCAAAATGTCTAGTTCTCATCTTTTATGCTTTTTCAGAAGATGCTTATTCCATGCAATTCCTGATTAATTTATGATTCAATGTATAGTTCTCATCTTTTTGCTAGCAATTGAATTTTTTTTATTTTAGGCAATATTTCAGATCTTTGTTGCTAAATTCAGTGGGTTAGGATTTGCAATATTGCCAAATGTATCAGATTATTTGATAATTGGGGTTTCAGGAATCAATGTCAGATTCTATGTTTCTTGGTGTGAAATCAGAGGATATTGCCTGCATTTTTATACTCCATCCGTAACGAAATACTTTCAACAAATGTAATAGGCCTTGAGATTGCAAAATTAGCTAATGAATGATTAAAGTCAAAAAAATATTTTTGTATGAAATGATATGGAACATTAGATAAAGTAATAGATTTTGGCTCTGTAATACGGATGAAAATTATTTTACTCCTATTAATTATGAAAATTTCCAAGTGAGAACAATATGCAGGAAGTTGGGAACAATTGAGAAAGTTGATCACCACTTCACCTTATGCTTCTGATCTGAAGATCTTTAGATGTTCACAAGTCCTCTACCGCTCTACTATCGTTTGCTGGACATGCCGAATGCGCCCTATGGTGCTGAAGGTATCTGATTTAACAGAAAAGAATAAATGGATATTGAATTTTCACTAGCTAAGTTATTCTGGATGACTTCTCAGAATAATCACTTTTGGTTCATGTTAGCCGACCCCACCTATGAGACTAAGGCACTGATAGATTGATTGATTGATTAATTGAATTTATTCTGTAAAAATTAAGGTAATGTTTGGTTGCATATGAGATTCAGATCATTCAAAGCCCATGAAAGGTGATTTCCTAGTAAATGCCAAGTATTGTTTAGTTTCATGTAGGAATTTCCTCCACTTCCCATGGGAAGTTTCACTCACGTAGGAGGAACTAGGAAAGTGAAATTAATACTTCCTCTATTTTTTATTAGATGTCCTAATTTTTATTTTAAGAAGTTTGGAATTAGTTGTCCCACTTTGATTTTTTTCCCTTTCAAGACATGAGGACCACAATAAATTATCATATAATCCCCACTTACTTTCTGATGTGGCCCAAAGGTAATTGGGCCTGACTTTTTCAAGTCAAAGCCCAAACTCCAAAGGCTTAGCCATTGGGCTGGGTATAAAGATACGTATGCTTGTATACTCATACAGTATAAATACGTATAAGAATACTGATGACATACAAAGGCTTTTCTTCAAAAGCACAAAGCCCATTAAGGCTCAAAATACTCAGATTACGCCACTTGTCACAATCTCGCCAATCCTCGAATGCCTATAAATACCCCAATTTTTCCCAAAAGGGACTCACTTGAATTACATCACCCTAATCTACTACTTTGGACTTACTTTAAATACTCTTTTCTCTAAATCTCGCTTTTTGTCATCTTTTTACTCTCCTCTCCTCTAACTTGAGCGTCGGAGGGGCGATAATCCCAAGGGATTACTCGCCTTCTTGCAGGTGCCAGCGAGGTAGCTTGGAGATTTGGAAGACCAGAATTTGGAAGGACTTTTGGACTTGGACACCTTTACCTTGACTTGTGGGACTCACTCATAGCATCAAGAGGACGTCACTTCCCGGACCTACAAATAAGTGTTTGCTCTCCTAAGGGTTGAAACATTGGCGCCGTCTGTGGGGAAGACAATTCAAGATGGTGAGTGAAGGTTCTACGTCTAATGCACAACCTGGTCATCAAGACCAAAACAAAATTAATCAACTTTTTCAAGATGATGTCTCTCTTCCTCATCCCGGTGGGGAAGGAGAGGATGCTGTAGTACACACCACTCAGCAAGAAGCTGATGTTGACTTGGGGGACAATGAATTCGTAACGGTGGGACAATTGACCGGATTAATGAAGGATCTCTCTGGTATGATGGACTTCATCAAGTCCTTGAAGGCAGAAAAGGCTGCAGCTGAGCAGGCCAAATTAGAAGCTGAACAGGCGGCTGCCCAAGCTAAGAAAACATATGAAGAAGAGTTGAAGAAAGCTAGGGCAGACAAGAAGCCAACAGGAAGCTTTAAGACGCCACCAGCTCCTAAGTTCAAGACAACCACCCTTCGAAGCATTTCTCAAGGAGAAGTTCGGAAAAAGAAGAGCAGTTCAAGTTTCGAACGTCTCCGAAAGAACATCACCTCCCAAGTCGCTACAAAGTTCGATGAACCAAAGACAAGGAAATTTCAGGATACCCCTAAGTATGCCCCTAGAAGACCCTCTCCTATTCGACCTCCTCAGGCGAATAAGGAAAAGAGATTCGTCAATCTCGGAACTCCACCTCCCACTCCTCTTCAGGATGTGCGGGGGGTTATTGAAGACAGGAAAGTTCAAAACAGAGATCTCAGAGAAACTTTAAAAGATAAACAGATGAAGAAGATTGATGCTCGGTCTATACTGAATGACCGAAGAGGAATTTCTGAGCTTGGAAATGGAGAAGAGGCTTCCTCCTTCTCTGCTTCCACCTCAAGCATGCGTGATCCTACTCTCTCCCTGGGAGGCTCTTATCACCTTTCTCAAGGTACCCAAGGGAGGAGAGGTAATGATTTGATTACAGCTGCCCCTGCCAAGACACAATATGACATCCAAGGCAATCTCCTTCCTCAAGGAGAACCTGACTTGGAAGAACGAATTAGAACTCTTTCTATTTCCCAACATTCCCCTCTTTCTGCTGCTATACTCACTGCTCCCATGCAAAAAGTGAAGCTACCGACCATTGAACCATTTGATGGCAAGGGGGATCCAGATGATCACCTTGCCACTTACAAGCATCTAATGCTAACCCAGCCAGCTGATGACGCCACATGGTGTCGCTATTTCCCAGTCACTCTTAAGGGAATAGCTCAAAAATGGTTCAACGGTCTTCCTCCTAATTCTATCAACAATTTTAGCCAATTGGCGGTGATATTCTCCCACCACTTCATGGCCAGTCGACGGGAGAAGAAGTATAGCATTCATTTGGGAAAAGTTGAGCAGGGAGCTGGAGAGTCTTTAAGAAGCTACGTTAAGCGTTTCAACTACGAATCTCTTCAGATCGAAGGTCTGTCCGATGACGTAGCATTCAACAGTTTCATCCAGGGTTTGCACAGGGACAGTAAGTTCCGCTTTGACCTCCTCAAAAGAGGTTGTCGAACTCTCACTCAGGCTCTCCATGAGGCTGAGCTGTGGATACATGCTGAAGAGCTGTGCAACGCCACTAACAAGAAGGAAAAGGACAAGGATGTCGGAGCTTTAAGAAGAGGAGACCGAGCCGATCAAACGGGCTCCTATAGCGGACATAAGAGGTCTGGGACCTATTCCATAGATGAGAGATCAGAAAGAGGCTACAACTCTGACAGAAAAAAGAGGAAGTTTGAATTTGAAGGCCCCAAATATGAGTACACCAAAGACTTGTACCTTGTGTACAAAGATGTCAAAGGAAAGGTGAATATACCTGACCCCCCTCCTATGAAATCAGAAAGAGAGAAACGAGATAGTTCGAGATATTGCCATTTTCATCAAGACATTGGACATGTCACCAATCGCTGTTTTTACCTCCAACGGGCCTTGGATGCCCTAGTTGACGAAGGAAAGATTCCGAAGCACCTTATCAAGGGTAAGGCAAAAGCTCCGGAGAAAGAGAAGAAGGCCACCCCCCGTGTAGAAGATGAAGATACTGACCCTGAGGTGGTTCACATGATTTCTGGTGGATTCGCTGCTGGAGGACCCACCATGAAAGGTCGTAAGGATTACCTACGTAACCTATCTCAGGTGATGTCTACTGACCATGTCCAAGATGACAGCTTCCCGGAGATACGAATCTCCAAAAGAGATAGAGAAGAGACACCTGTCAAAGTGCCCCATGATGACCCATTGGTGGTCGAATTAAAGGTGGCCAATTTGAAGGTGAAGAGAATACTTATTGATACCGGGAGCTCTTCGGATATTATCAGCTTCAGCTGTCTCTCCAAGCTGAAATTTGATGATAGCTCCTTTATCAAGGCTGATCATCCAATTGTTGGCTTCGGAGGTGGTATTGTTCGTCCGGTCGGAACCGTGTTTATACCGGTGAGATTCGGAAACAAAGACAAGTGTAGACATGAAGTTGTGAAGTTTTTGGTTGTGAATGACATGACCGCCTATAACATCATCCTAGGTCGCCCTACCCTCAACAAAATCAAATCAGTGATTGTTACCCATCTACTACTCATGAAGTTCGTTTGCAATGACGGCAGCGTTGGGTCTATTTATGGAGACCAACGTTCAGCCAGAGAATGTTACCTAGCTGCTCTCAAACCTGTCTCTTCAGACAAGGATGAGGAGGCTAAAACCAGTGATCAATTGATTGAAAATAAAAAGCGCAAGGCTGAAGAAGTATTGGCAACACAAGCTACGTTTTCAGTCCATAGTCTCCAAGGGATGTCATCACCTCCCAAGGAAGAAGGAAACCCCGAAGACTTCATCTTGGATGAAAGTCGTCCAGAAAGGACCGTGAAAATTGGCTCTCTTGCCCATTCTTCAGTGGGTCAGGAGCTAAAAAACCTTCTGCGAGAGTTTCAGGATGTTTTTGCATTTTCTGTGGAAGAGATGCCTGGTATAGATCCCAAAGTTGCTCAACATGAGCTAAATGTGGAAGAAGGAAGCAGGCCTGTCAGGCAGAAGAAAAGGAACTTGGGGCAAGTTCGAAGCAAAGCTGCTGATGAGGAAGTAAAAAAACTAATTGACGCCGGATTCATACGCCCCTGCAAATATCCGGAATGGGTGGCTAACGTAGTCTTAGTACCAAAACCCAATGGTACATGGCGCATGTGTGTAGACTACACGGATTTAAACAAAGCTTGCCCAAAGGACAGCTTCCCTCTTCCAAAGATTGATAAGCTGGTAGACTCTACTGCTGGACATCAAGCACTAAGTTTCGTTGATGCTTTTTCGGGATTTCATCAAATCCCCCTCAAAGAAGAAGACCAAGACAAAACCGCTTTTGTAACAGATAATGGGCTATATTGTTATCGGGTTATGCCATTTGGTCTTCGGAACGCTCCAGCTACCTTCCAGAGGTGTGTCAACACCATTTTCGCAGCACAACTTGGTCGCAATGTTGAGGCTTACATTGATGATATGATCATCAAAAGCAGAACGCTAGAGTGCCATCCGGCAGATTTGAGAGAGACTTTTGAGACTCTCCGACATTTTAATATGAAGCTCAACCCCAAGAAGTGCACCTTTGGAGTGACATCTGGTAAGTTCCTTGGTTACTTTGTTGATCAACGGGGAATAGAAGCAAATCCGGACAAGGTCCAGGCAGTCTTAGATATGTCGTCTCCAAGGAGCATTAAAGAAGTTCAGAAGCTTACGGGATGTTTAGCAGCCTTGGGAAGATTTTTATCAAAATCTGGAGACAAGTGTCAATATTTCTTCGATACCATTAAGAAAAAGGCAAAGTTTGAATGGACGGAGGAAGCTGAAGCTGCCTTCACAAAGCTGAAGGAGCATTTGCATTCACTTCCTCGATTGGTGAGTCCAATGGAAGGAGAACCCTTATATCTCTATTTGGCGGTCTCCAACCATGCTCTCTCGGCTGTCCTCATAGCCGAGAGAGAAGGTATTCAGATGCCCGTTTACTTCGTCAGCCATGTTTTGCAAGGGGCTGAGCATCGTTATTCAACGGTGGAGAAGTTTGGGCTTGCACTATTCACAGCATGCAGAAAACTCAGACCTTATTTTGTGGCTCACCATATCATTGTCTATACTGATCAACCATTGAAACAACCTTTCTCCAAGTTGGAGACCTCCGGAAGAATGCTACGATGGGCAATTGAACTGAATGCCTATCATATTGAATTTGAGCCAAGAAAAGCTATAAAGGGGCAAGCTCTTGCTGACTTTGTAGTTGAAATGACGCGCCCTAATATAGAAGAGCCTCAACAGACTCACTGGGTCTTGTTTGTTGATGGTTCGGCTACACAAAATGGCTGCGGAGCGGGCATTCAGTTCAGGTCTCCAGAAGGTGATGTATATGAATACGCGATGAGGTTCAACTTTCAAGCCTCAAACAATGAAGCTGAGTACGAGGCACTCATAGCAGGGATAAAAATGTGTAAAGCCGCTGGGGCAAAATTTATTGAAGCCATGTCCGACTCCCAGCTGATCGTGAGTCAAGTAAATGGAAGCTATGAGGCTCGTGATGAGAATATGATTAAGTACCTTCAAATGGTGAAAAAAGAAGTGGAAGGCTTAGATGGCTTTATTCTCACCAAGTTCCGCGGTCAGAGAATAATCAAGCCGACGCCCTCTCCAAACTTGCCAGCTCCGCCACTGGAAATCACCAAAGATCAGTCTTTTGGGAAGTTATTGAAAGAAGAAGCATTGAAGATGTGAATCAAACTCACTTTATCGACCGAGGCAATACATGGATGGATGAGATCTTGGATTTTAAGCAGTATGGGAAACTGCCTGATGACCCCATAAGAGCAAAATATGTTAAAGCTAGAGATTCCTGGTTTGTCCTTTGGAAGGGAATTCTCTACAAAAAATCATTTTCCCATCCTCTCCTCAAATGTGTGACTCCAGACAAAGGCAAGGAAATTTTGGAAGATTTACATGAAGGATTTTGTGGGGCACACATTGGAGGTAGGTCATTAGCTGAAAAAGCTTTAAGGACAGGATATTATTGGCCTTCTGTAAGGCAGGATGCAATCTCCATGGTAAAGAAGTGCCATAAATGCCAAATACATGGGAAGCTTATCCACCAGCAAATAACTTAACACCAATTCTTTCTCCATTGCCCTTCGCTAAATGGGGCATGGACATCCTTGGACCCTTTCCTCAAGCCTCCGGGCAGCGGAAATATGTCTTGGTTGCTGTCGACTACTTCACCAAGTGGGTAGAAGCAGAACCTATGCGTAGTATCAAAACTACGGATGTGGAAGGGTTCATCTGGAAAAATATCATCACCAGGTTTGGAGTGCCGAGATCTATTGTCTTCGACAATGGACCTCAATTTGAGACGCCGATGTTAAGGAATTGGTTGGCAAAACAGGATATCGCTGCGCACTTTGCATCAGTGGCTCACCCACAGGCCAACGGCCAAGTAGAGGCATTCAACAAGCTCATCAGCGATGGCATCAAGAAGAAGCTGAACAATGCAAAGGGCCTGTGGGTGGAAGAGCTTTATAATGTCCTATGGTCTATCAGAACAACAGCTAAGGGCTCCACAGGAGAGTCACCATTCATGTTGGTCTACGGATCGGAAGCCGTGCTACCAATTGAGGTCTATGAGCCCACCTTGCGGGTTATGCTCTACAACGAAGAAGACAATTGGGCTGCTCTCCGACATAATCTTGATTTGGTCCCTGAAATCCGAGGAAATGCTCTTCTAAGACAACAACTTTACAAGTTGAGGATGACAAGGGAGTTTAACAAGAAAGTCAATCCTCGAACTTTCAAGGTTGGTGATCTGGTGCTTAGGAAGATGGAAGCTCTTGGAAGGGCAAACGAGCAGGGCAAGGTGACCCCAAACTGGGAAGGGCCATACAAGATTGGTGAGATTGTCAGAGAGGGCACCTTCCGCCTAGAGACATTGGAAGGGAAATGACTTCCAAGGACATGGAATGCAGACAAACTTAAAAGGTATTATTTGTAGATTTTTTCAGTTAAGATCAAAGTTATCTTGAACTCTCTTCATCCTGTAATCAATTGGCAGATGCCATTTTATCATCTATTAATGAAATGAGTAATGCTCGCCTCTCCCTCCTATATTTTTGTTGTTTTGTCTTCTTATGCTTTCAAATCTATCTTTGATTTACAAGCATTATTCAAAAGAAAACTTTCAAGTTTGCTTAGGGCAAACTTTCAAGTTTGTTTTACGGCTTTTCAGCTGAAATGGTACACTTGCCATTTACAAGCCTAGTTCAGACTCGGTTTTCAAATGGCAAGGATCCTCCTTCACTTTTTCAAACCTTTGTCTAGGGCAAATGTTTACAAAAGTATGTATATAAGACCTCTTGTCAGGGGCATTATGAATTCCACATCTTCCTTAATCACACAATTAAGGACCCTTGTCAGGGGCATCAAATAATCACATCCATGCATTACTTCTTCAAGTGACATGGAAATCGCCAGTTCCTTAGTTGTTCATTATCTACAAGCCTAGAGGTTCAAGTTTAAGGGCAATCAACGATAGTTGATTGACTCAACGCCACTACTTGGCCTTGAGTCAATCAACAATGAACTCTCCTAAACTTGAACATCTAGGCCCACTCCAATGACCTTTTTCAAGGCATGTATAATAATACTTGGTTAAATTATGTTTCTTCCTCAAGGGCATAAGGTCCTGGCCGAGCAAAAGTGACGACTAAATAGGAAAATCAAACATTATTTCTCAGTTGACAAGGGCAAAGCTGATGACACCTTGCCGAGTATATTGGTCGGCGAGGGCAAACTTGCTATTGACAACTTGCCGAGTATAGTGGTCGGCAAGGGCAAACTTGCTATTGACAACTTGCCGAGTATATTGGTCGGCAAGGGCAAACCTCGATGCTCAAGTTTAAGGGCAATCAATGATAGTTGATTGACTCAACACCACTACTTGGTCTTGAG
>SNQN01008429.1:0-29189 GCA_008642245.1 Bassia scoparia | reverse complement strand
GAATTATCCCTTTTTGTTTTGGATCATTTCTTTCATTGTCCTAACTTTTGCAATCAAAGACATGACATGATCCTACAATAATGTAAGTCTTATATATGTTTTATTTGGTGAAAAAAATTAGTAGATTACAATCACCCTTGCTTGTAAGGATAATATGTTTGTTCTGTTTAATTTATTTTTAATATGTCGTACTAAATTAATCGGGAAAAATAAATTATTTTAGGCAATATAAGTACCTATTATGTAACTATTGCAAGTTCTTTATTCCGAACATACATTTCCTGAATGTACATTCAGTTGAGGACTGATATTAATAAAGTTCATTAAAAAGATTTAACACAACAAACGTATTACTGACACGAAAACATGAATAAATATACAAACGGTCTATTTCTACATTTTCCATAGCACAATACTTAGCTCTTAAAAAAGGGTTGTGTCAAATAACGTCCGCAATACTCCGTATTTCGCCCGCAATACTCCGTATTTCGCCCGCAATACTCCGTATTTCGCCCGCAATACTCCGTATTTCGCCCGCAATACGTTAGTAAATTACTCAATTACCCTTATTCTCTCATTTCATCCTATRTCTTACTAACTCACCACCATCACCCATAACTTGTTGTCCACCACCCAATACTAGTCCCCACCACCACCAACGAGTAATCCACCAACACTTTGAAGTTAGCACCGCCACCACCGAGCACCAACACCACCATCTCAACCATAAAATATATCTCTCACCTAGTACAAACACGAAGCAAAACGTATACGTCGAACCGCAACAACAATGGACGATGACGTTGGAGAATCGAGCACCCCGACTCCGGTAAGTTTTCGACAAAAATTATATGTTTTCATAGATTATAGGTGGGTTCGGCCTACAAGGTAGAACCCACCATCGGTGGGTTCTACCTTGTAGGCCGAACCCACCTTGTTGTTGTACTTTAGTTTTAATTTTTTTTTATTTTCTTTGCTTAATTGTTGGATTAAAAATACTATGTTCTAAGATTGATAGTAATTTATAAATTTTGTTTTCTATTAATTATGTGTGGTTGTTATGTAAACTTGTTGTTGATTTTGTTTGTAATTTAATTAAGTGTGGTTGTTTGCGTGTGATGCGTGTGGGTGGTGGTGCGTCGCGGTGGCAATGGGAGGGGACGCGTCGCAGGCTGCTGTGGGTTGGAATCAACGCACTGCAACGGTGTTGTGCTGCGTCGGTTTGAAACAACGCTGCAGTGGAGCAGTGGCAGGTTGTTGGCAGCAGAGAAGTTGGTTTTGAAAGAGGGGGAAGTGATAGAAGGAAATTGTTGGGTTAATTTGAAAGAGGGGTAAAATGGGGAAAATAACTAAAAATACGAAAAATACGCGGACGAAATACGGTAATTTGCGGGCGATATTTAGCTCTTCACTTAAAAAAAGGCACACATGAGTGATCTTTTTGGAGCAATGAATAACCCTCTAACTAAGGAAGTTTCGCTTCGAATGAAACAATACTAATCAATCAACTATATTAATATTTAAAGGTATTATATGTATTCTTTCGTAATAGTATATGTTTGTAACAAAGGATATTATTTGTGAATTTGTGGTATATACTAAAAAAACTTTGTTGTGAGATCAATTAATTATACACAGTAGTATTAGGCTAATACATACTCCCTCTGTCTTTTTTTATTTGCTATATTTGTTTTTTCACAGTTTTCGAAACTCAATTCAAATCAAAATATCTTGAATTATGATTATAAAAATTAAAAAAATTATATATTTGGAAAGTAGACTCATAACGAATCAAACAAGATCACTCATAACTATATTTTTTCTTGAGTATATGAAATTAATGAAGTCAAAATATACATGTAAGATAGTGGTAAAAGCTCAATATGTAACAATAATTTAGGAGGAGTGAGTAATATTTTGCTAGTTCAATACGATTAACTATTAAGGTCTATATTATCTCTGACATCATTGACATTTTGACATGACTATAATTTGGTGTACTATGCAACATATTGATGATTGATCAATTATTAAACATTTAAACAATTCTATGTTTTATTCATTATTATTTATATATATTTTAAAACAATAATTCTATGTGTTTAATTACAGCCTGCTTAATCGGTCCAGTTAGATGCCTTGATACAATTACAATGATTGTCTTATTATGATCTACCTAATTTATTATTTAATTACTTTAATCAATGTTTCCTTAGAAGAAGTTTTACAACAATGGTTGGTAAAGCATCAATGCAACAAATATAATTTTATGATTATTAAAAAAAAATATTGTGATTATAAAACAAACTATAAATGCATAATGGATATGCTAAGATAGATCATGATTCAATGAATCAAAAAAAAAAAAAACACCAACTTATCAACTTATAATCCTAATTATTATTAATAATTTTTATACATGAAGTGATTTCAAGTCAACTAACATCTTGTATGTGGCACCACTTTACAGCTGCTTACAAACTTCATTTCATATATAAATTTACAAATTCATCCAAAAAACTAGTTCTTGGCAATTTTCTTTTTGTCACATATATTGATTGTTTTTTTTTTTTAGGATCAAAAATAAAAAATGGCATTGAATTATGGAAAAGAAGGCAAATTTAGCAATGATTTTGAGATGAGTGATTATCCTGTTTTGATTGAACCATTTATGTTCTTTCAATCACTCTTCTTAGTCCTTTTATTGCCTTGTCATTTCTTCTATTGAAGGCTTTGCAAGTGCTCCATTATCTTTTGTCTTAGCTCAAATAAATCCCTAAACCTTTCTTTCTCATTTTCCTTACGACTAATCCAAACTCTACATGCCTAGTGTACGTGGTTAGCCTAGCGGCTTAATCCACGCCTGACCGGCCGTATTAGCCTGAATACCGAGCTCCCCGGCCCGTCTTCCGGCCACGTGTGCACGCGCGTGGATCTTCCTATGCACCCTGCAGGTGTGTGTGGGGTTAGGCATTGAGGCCACCATCAAGGCAGGGGTGGATGGGGCAGGTTTTGGTGATGGGAGGTCCATGTGAGCAAGTTGGTTTTCTCTTTGTGGGCTACATGAGACATGATCCATTGGTCTAGGACATAGTTAGGCCCGTGGTGGACGACACCGTATTTGGTGGGGCCCGGAAGGAGGGTTGGTGGAGGTGGGCCTTGCAGCCTGTTTCGGGGCGTTGTCGTGGTGGAGGCTGAGGGATGAGGTGGAGTCCTTGTGGTGGTGGTTGAGGTCAAGAGTGAGATGATGATGAGTTGGTTGGGTGATTATCTTGGGTTGTGGCTATATTTTTGACGTTGCGATTGGAATGGCTAGGATTATCAAGGCAATTATGTGGGTTTGTATGACCATTTTTAATAGAAGTGTAACAGATGATCATCAAGAAGATTCTCTTCACATATTGAGCTTATAAGTAGAGGAGGAAGATAAGTTTGATGTAATACCTATTGTTTTTTTCATAAACTATATTTTTTTCTTTTCATATTTTTTTGTGGGAAAAATTTTCACCTTGTATTTGTATTACACTTTTTTGGGCATTTTGACCATTTGTAAATGTAATATATGAAGTAATACAGATCAATTTTTATACATATAGTTGAGGACATTTTCGATCAAGGCAATCAGGGAATTTACACAGATTCTATTTCAGAAATGTGTGTGGGGGGATAAATTCAGATATTGTTGGGGTGAGATTCGATTCCCGGGCTAAGCGAGGAAAGTGGCCGCTCTATCACTGAGCTATAGCAACATCTTAACAATCATGGAATTTATTACTAAGTATTTACTAATTTTGTCGATTCAAGCAAGGGTATTAATGTGAATCATAAAAAATAGAAGTAAAATTTTTTGATAGGAAAAGGTAGACTTAGCTTAGATAATGGAAAGATAATCCATTACAAGAATGTCGAAATTCAAATAGGGTATTATCAAACCAATAAACTCATCACACAAAACTTGAAACTAAGACAAATAATAACAAAGGTACTTAAATGCAATTTTACCTTAGATTTGTTTTCTTAAACGGTTAAACTTGCATCTTGAGATTGATTTGGCTACACTCACATAATCACATATATCGGTGATAGGTACACATATATGTAATTAACTAATTATGTATATATATATAACGAGGACAATACGTTTATATGCATGTTTCAAACAAATCTCAATATTTCATTGGAATTGTTGTAACTTGCTTGTAACATATTCATTTTTGTTTAGACATCCTTTGTCACGCACTATTTTTCAATAATGTTTTTTTCTAATAATTAAAGGATTGTTTAACAAGTCCCAAATCTGAGCTCTTGAATCAATTGTGTTACATGTTAGATGGAACAAACTAACATGTAATATTTGACCTGAAATTCAGAAAATCAAATGGGGTAAATGTTAGGTGAAGCTGCATTTGGTGTCTTTGGTAAGCAACTCAATGGGCAAAGGCAATGGCAATATCCAAGTATGTTAGGATCATTATTCCCTAAGAGAATGTATTACGTGACTTCAACATCAAGGATAACTGCATTGTTCATTTGCTGTTCGTGCATGATGCACTACATACTTACTCGTTTTAAATGTAACAATTATCATTTTTAAAATTTCAAAAATTAATTATTGTGCAACAAATTTTTTTTTTTCAATTAGTCACTTGTTCTAACCTATTTAGGCGACTCTTTTCATGGTCAAAGTCTTCACTTTCTCTTCCTATTTACTTTCGTCTCACGATAAATTTTTGGCTATAAATTCACCAACTTAACTTTGTTACGGAGTGGTATAATTAAAAGGAAACGGATGGTGTATAAGTTGTTAGGGAAGATTAAGTCCATGCGAGGTGCGACCATGCCTATGAGGGCCATGGCCCAATTTGAGCGTCAGGCCCTCTTAGCAGCCCAATGACGCTATTGGGTAAAACTATGGCCCAAAGGTCAACAAAAAATTGAAGTATTGAAGTCCCATGTGAAAGAAAAAGCACGTGATATTTGAGTATAAATTAGTGATGGCAAATCAGGCTGAATTCGACCTTAATCCGCCCTCATTCGAGGGAGGAAAAATCCGCTCCGAGGTCGATAAAAAAACCTGACTTTGAATTCATTTAAACAATTTGATTCRGCGTTGGAAGATGGTCGAATTCAGATTCCATAAATAATTCAAGAAAATAATCCAACCTCGACTTGCGACTTCGACTCTATTTTTTTCCCCTAGTGGTTATTTAATTAGCTAATTACGTGTAATTGGTTGATTGTACACTTTAATTTAGAGTGTTATTTAATGTTATTGTTATTGTTAGTTATCACGTCATATGATCAAACGGGTTAAATGTTACCCGTAAGAATCCTAACTTAAATTTTAAGCTTTTGTTGTGTATTTATGAGTATAGCCGTGTGACCGCGCGCGATGCGCGCGGTGCCCCGACGGTTATATACAATGAAGTTCCAAATAGACACATAATGCAAATGCTTTTGATTATATGTACACGTAATTTTTTAAGGGGAGAATGATTCATTCTACCATTCTGGATGGATTATGGAGTTTATACACGTAACAAATAATATTAAGATATTAAAATATTTTATAACATCTTGACTTGTCAGAATTCTACTTTCTTATATAGAAATAATAGTAATTGTATAATGAAAGAGAGATAGAAAAATACAAATCGAGACAATACCAGTAATTTTGACACAATAACTTAAAAAACATGAGGATAAAAAAAAAACCATGGAAAATGATCCTTCTTTAAACCCTTGTGGATCGTAATCGTCAAACCGATCGCTCCAAAAGAAGGAAACACAAGCTTCCTTAGTGCAATTAAAAATTCCCCGAAGAATTGCTGGCATTTCTGCTGAGTGCTGAAGGGCAAATTGAACACACACTCAACAAGGCTTGAAAGCAGGAACTGAAACACAGATAGTGCAATGTGCACATCCCCTACAAACAATAAGAACAACTGTTAACAACAGATAACAAATCCTTCCATCTGCCACATAATATACCTGATCTATCTCATTGATTTGATGCTGTGAGGATTTTGAACTAAATACAAGATATAACAAAACCAAGGAAACACTCTCACAAAAAGGAAGTTAACCTGGATGTTAAGTTCCTATTACATAGGAATTCAACAATAACACACATTAATTTGAAGAAGTAGCCAATTCTTATCAATATCTACTAAGCATGCTCTTTTTACAACGCCTTAAGAAAATTATATACTTCGTATAAAAAAACAAAAATTTCAGTGTCACCAAGAACATTATCAATCTTAAATTGTCGGGGTGCTGAAATTAGACTTTCTAGTGATAGACATTAGTTAAAAACAATAGCCGATGTGAAATTATTTTTCTCAGAACTGACGATACAACATTTCCCTAGCATCCATAAAGTAGCTCTTTGTGAATGAAGTACCTCGCCTCTTGAATACCAACAAGTTATGAAGTCAATAAAAGCATCAATGAAAATACCCATCATCTTAATTTTGAATTTCAATAAAAATCATATTTCAATAGAACAAATTTTAATTTAAATCATATGTCTAAAATTAGCAAGCTTATTCAACAACATTTTTTCAACAAGACACATATTTTCAGTACAATTTCTACCCACCCAAAAATCTTAAGCCTAAATTGAATCAGGAAATGCCCAAATTCAAAATTTAATCAACAAAGCACATTCTTTTATTAGTGAATGCTTAACAATAAGTTTGATTAACATCCAAACAACTAGATACAAAGTTTCAATATAAGGCCGCTAATTATTACCTTATCCCATAATCACAGATCTAGAATGAACTCGTCATCAGATTTAATCTTAAGAACTTTGTCTCAGGTTCAACAACTAATTCATGAAATTTCAATAAATTAACATGTTTATAAAATTAAACTATTAATTTTAATATAGTTAAACTAGTATTATAATTTCACACTTCTTTTACAAACACACATATTTTCAAGTTCGATTTTTAAACTAAAAAACTCTAAAGCTTCAACTTTAATCGTGAAAATCAAAAAATTTTACTCAATCAAAGGTCTATTCTTTTTTTATCAGAACCCAGAACCCCCTATCAAAAACAAAAATCGTAATCCCACCGAATAATGCAAACCACACAAAAATTCATTCAATTCAATAATTTCACATAATAAATAAGTTTACCAAATCAATACCTTTTCATACCTTTCGAATCAATTCACTAAAAAAATCATCACCAAATTAAACCACACAAAAACCAGCATTAAATCACGAGATTAAAAAAGGTTACCTGCTTATGACAAACAACTGCCAAATTCATCAGCTGTTTACCAAGCATTCCAGAACAACTTAGACAAACTAGAAGGCGATAAAAAAACTGTTATTTGCGTAACTGTTCTTATTTGGCCAGTAAAGTCTAGGCAACTACTTTTTTATTATTGCCCTAACACTTTCTGACAACCACATATGCGTATGCGCCAGCCAGATTTGCTTGTGCAATGCTTACTTGAGGATCAGTCTCTCAAAAGCCTTTCACTGAGCAGGTGGAGATTGCTGTGAACAAGAAAGAGCTCAGAAAATATCCTTCCCATTTCCTATATTCAGGAGAACTAAAGGTAAGTCGGCTCTATACACAAATACAGTAATTATCCAAGCCATTTCATCAAAACCTTTTAAAATAATCAGATAAGAACTTAGAAATTCACAATCGAATTGTTAACTTAAACTCAAATAAATGGAAACCTAAAAGAATCAAAAATCAATTAACACATGCAAACTTTGAAAACCCTCAAATCAACCTCCTAACCTGCTGCAAACACAGCAGCACCCACAAAACCCGAAAAACTCCTCAAACAGCTGCTATACTGCAACAAGAGTCCCGAAACTGCGACCTAATACAACACCAAATACCTATGAACGTAGCCTTTTAAAAAGCCCAATAATTCCTTTGCGAACCTGCTGTAAATCTGAATTAGACCCAAAAAAACCAGCAGCTCAAACAGTCCCATATTTCTAATTGACGAGTAATACGAAGGCTTTGCAAATTTGTTTCGACCCGATGATTTGGTATATGTCCGCGTACATTCTAAAATATAACTTGATTTTACAACTTTAATAAATCAAATTGATTTAGCTACCTGTCTCAAATTGTGCAGCGTTAGACGTGAAGAGTTCGACTTAGCGTGTTAAGTATTAATGTATATAATTCATTATAATTGATATTAACTATTCTTTATATGGAATTTTTTTTGTTTCATGTTTTACATGAATATGGCTTTATCTAGATATTTACGCATTAATTAGTTTGATACCTTTAATTCATTTCCTACCTCACAAATTACAGGCATGTCAATTGGCATAAATAATAGTATTACATTGTCAATCCTACAAAAACCACAACACACTAATTCAACTGATAATATTTAAACCAACCAATACTCAATTGGCCTAGCGATTGGCCCATAAAAAAGAAAAACACGGTATGTAAATTGAATTCAGGACCATGAAAATGAAATAAATAAGAATTAAAATATCGAAAACATAAACTCCACCAGCCAATTCAATCGAAGTGGTTATAAATTTGAATTAACAACAAGAAAGCGAATTTTGAAGATTGAAATAAATATCTGAATGAATATGTACTGTATACAAATAATACAAGATTATCCTTTTAATTCATTGGCCAATTATTCAAGATGTGATCAAAGTTCAAAATTCAACAACTCACATGCATCATTGCCAACTTCCATTTCCTAACATGTAGGTCTGGAAGTTTCTAGGTATTTTCTTGCCATGCTAGGCTTTTAACGTATTCTACTTTCGTATTTCATTAAGATGTCAATATAAGACTTCACCTCTTGATCATACTCATAATCAATAATTATAATCGGTGAAAATTTTTCTTAAGTAGTTATGATACAATATAAATGTATTTAGTCCTGAGAAGTATATGAACATCAATTATTCCTAAGTAATGGATACCTTATTCCCCAAAGTTTTCATACTATTGGGGAATAAATTTTTCACCAAAGTTTATGAATAAATCTCATTCACTATTACCCAATGTATTCTGGACTCGTGGAATTTAACGAATATTAGAACTACCGTCTAGCTACCCGAAATTCCCCCAAAAACCCCCTAGACATGACGGTTATAACGTATTTAAACGCATCTATTCTGATACTAACCCTTTATAAGTGAGGTTGCTACGGACAAGAACAACCAAAGGTAATATGATAAGATTTAATGGAGAAAAGCAGAAGGGGAAAACAACAATGAAGGCAGTTCGGCAGGGGGGCAAAAAAAAACAATGTGGCCACTTTAATTCTTCTGCTTTGACTTCCCCAACTAAATTTGGACATCTCTCTAGTATAATTGATCCGTTGACCTTTATCCCTGCCCTCTTTCATGGAAGTCTATCATCAAGCCCTTTGCTTATATATATATTTATATATGAGTTGTTTGGCTATATTGGCTGTTAAAATGCATTAGACTGGACCGCAGAGAATTTCAAAGGAGATTTATACACATGGTGGAAAGTCTTCAGAGAAATTAAACAAAGCAAAGAACAACATGACTATTATACAGAATATATGAAAAGGATTTGGGATTTTTCACATCATCGTTTAAAGCAATAACCAAAAGAACAAATGTCTAGATTAGATCAATCGGATGAAACAACTACGTACAGTAGAAGCAAATTCTACTTACATACATCAAAAATGGCAGGAAAAATTGGAATCATCTACATGTCCACTACAATAGAATAGACAACTTTTGGTATTACCAAATTGTCAACCCTTTATGATTTTCTTTTAATCATAACCAATTATCCTAGTAAAATGATTTTGTCAGAGGCAAAACTGCGCATAGATCAAAGAAAAAAACGCTTGATATGCTATTGAACATCAACCAAACAAATAATCCCAGCCAACAATTATCTTTCTTCAATAGCTATTACCAGGGATTCGCATTTAAACCTGTCGACCAGTACCAGACCCGCCTCAAGGGTCCTTCAACTACACGGACTTTCAGCACAAAACGAACAAAACTTAATAGCACAATTATATTACCAAAACTAACTCGAAATATTCAAATTAATTGGAATTCACACAAAACAAACTCTAACCCAAACCAAACAACCAATATATAACCCCCAATAATTAGAGAAATGAACAAAAACTCATATTAAAACCAACAAAATTACACACAAAAACTCAAGCAAAATAATTCAAAAAAAAATTACAGGAAATTGCGACAAATTACAAATTAGGGGAAGAACAGTATAGAGAAGAAGATACCTTCAAAAGCAAACCCTAAGAACGATTATGATCGAGGCAAACCACCACAGCAGTGGCAATGTAACAATAGCAGTAGCAGCGCAAACACAGAGACGACGTCTCTGCATTCTTTCTTCAAAATCTACAAAAACACAATTAAAAAAAATTAACAAAAATGTGACATGGGATATCGAGCAAAATTCGCTCAAAATATGTATTTTTAATACTTTCTTGAGGAATTGTTCACGGAATGAAATCGCCACAAATAAAAATAGACACGAGAATGAATTCTTGATGTTGGAAATTGCACAAAATCGAGCATCAGAGGGTACCCATTACTGACAACGGAATCTATTGGGATTCGGAGACAAAATCGAAAAGAGGGAGAGGAAGGGTTGCAGTTCTGAGGGTGGGAAAAGCATGAAAGAGGGAAAGGGTAGCAATCTTCACGAGGACGGGAAGCAAGGAGGATTGAAGGTTAAGCTGAGTTTGATGGCTGCTCTTGCTTAGGCACTTTGATATAACGAAGACGTGGAATCAGAAATGATGAAATCTTAGCATGTGGACTTTGGAGAGGTGATTGTGAGTGTGGGCTGTGATTGTGGGCTTTGAGGTGGCGCTGCGCTTATGAGCTGGCTTGAGGTGGGCTCTGGGGTAGAACTGGCTGGGCTCCTGTGGGACATTGAGTGCTGTTCATCCTCTTCATTTGAACGAAGCACTCTACTCTCTTTTAAATTTATGATAATTAGTATTATAATACGCATAATCTATCTTATATTGAGTCAAAGAACAATAAACTTTTTTATTGTTTCGAACACTTCGTAATATTTCAAACTACCAACAGCAGAATGCAACTATTGCACATTAGAGAAGTCTTTACCAAATAACTACTTCCTATAAACTACTCCATCCCTCCGTTCCAGTTTCTTTTTTAGTTTTTCTTTTAGTGTTCCTTTTTATTCTACTACGTATCGTTTCTGTTTATACATTACTTTTTTTTTACTATGTAATATACTTTACTCTTAAAATTTCTAATGTTACCCCTTATTAATTTCTTTATTCTCGATTTTCCAAATTACTATTCCCTTAAATGACGTGCAATTTTACATATATTTAAAAACATAAAATGAATCGGAAAGGAGCTATTATTTACCCAAAAATATTACTTTTAAAAGTACTCCCTTCCCGGTTTTTTTAGATGTTCCATATCATTTTGAACGGTTTAAGAGTGATTCGAGTTGATAAAAGTTGAGTAGTTGGGTAAAAGTTGAATAGGGTAGGTAAAGAGTAAAGTGTGAATGAAATTTCTATGGAAATAGTAATTTGGGTGGAAAGATTGGTAAAGTAATAAAGTTGACTTTAGAAATGGGAAGTCATTAATGTTACGACGTAAATAAGTAGGTAAATGTGAAAAGTATTTTAGATTGGTTTGGAAACAACTATTTAAAACATCCAAAATAGAATATGGCAACAACTAAAAACGGATGGTAGTAAATTTACTAAAACTAAGCTTAAATTAAGCAATGAATTTACATCAATAATTTATATTAGTTCCTTAATTTATATAACTAACGTTACTATTATAGTGTAATATCTTTCTAAATTAGTACAATATACTCGTCAATAATATTATAGTGGGACCAATTGATTGTTGGTGCAGTGTGATTGGAATTTGAGACTGCACATTGGTAATGGAGAACCTGTTGTTCGATCCCCCGTAACACAATTGCGAGGGATTGAACCTAACCACTCAAAATTAATCCACGAATCGGATAGCCAACAGGGTGACCGGGTGGGTGGGGGTGGTACACCAAAAAAAATTTGAATTCTTGCTATTTTGCATAGTGTGAGTATGCTTAGCATTGAGGGTCATGAAAGCTCGAAATCGAATAGAGGAAGTCGCACCGCACATCTTCTGGAAGCTGCAACCGCGTTTAAGCTTGCCTGATAAAGTTGCATTAAAGGCAAGGCGAATGACTCCAAGTCTGGACTATGGTCAGTGCGATCAAGAGCGTCCTGGAATTAGGGGACGTATTAGCGATAAAGGCGAAAGTAGTGCACAACACCCACCCCCCCCCCACCTCTCACCAATCCAAATGGCTTAGGACGAACCGACTACTCGACACGTAAGTACGTCAAATGATTGCATTATTCTGACTCCGAGAGTGTGATACGAACTGCTTACCTTATATACGCATACTATGATCATCGATGTCTAGCTATTGCATTGGTTGTTTATCTGAATACATCTATTGTCAATTCAACGTATCAGTTATTCAGCCTAAGACGAAAGTAGAAGGGGAGGTAATTAAGTTGATGTAAAGAACTATACAATTAGTTCATGTCTGTCGTTATATAAGAAAGTACAAGATATGGCAAGGATCGGTTCTACAGCACGAATTATAATGATCCATGAAACAATAGATTTGTAGGTGTAAGATCTTACTTGTCCCACATCATCTGGATAGTCAGAGGGCGAATAGATTACGATTTTGTGATATTCAAGGACATTCGATACATTAAATAGTGTTCTATTAATTACGCAAGTATTATATATCTGGCCTAAGTCTCTGACGACATGATCATGTCCATTATTCCTCTACTCTACTATACGCGGTTTAGAGAATCGACATCAGACATTAATAAAATATACAACGGAGGATTTCATGCATCAGAGGACGTGAGGTGTGTCATTTCTCTCTACACCTCGATTCATAGGCTTTATCTCAGACTATAACACCAAACCGCCGACCAATTAAAGTCGCAAATAGTTAGAGATATGTACTAATCTATTATACTACGCTGCTCGACAAATCCTTTCGCACCTATTTCCATATTTTTAAGAGGAAAAAGTGACAAGATATGGCAACCACAGTCTATATTCAGGTTGAATGACTCAAATAACTATTAGAACACCATTCGTACATTATGAAAAACGTAACAGAAATGATAGTGTGTACGTTTAATTCTTTCTTATTTTTAGACATTCTTTAAAAGTTGATGATCATAATAGAGATTTTGCATTATTTCAGCGCGTATAAATGATACTTCAGGACGATGATCTTACACCAAAACATATAGAAAGTCACAAGAATAATTAAAGCCATAAGGAAAATAAGCCAGAGAGTTCTATGATTGATCACTGAATTCCACCAGTCATAGAATTTAGGTGTCCGCAAATGATGCAACGTCTAAGAAATTATAAGGAGCACACACTCGAGATTGCTGCCTTGAAATAAAAGTAATTCATGCCTCAAGCATGGTATAAGAGACCTTCTATCACTTACAGACGGGCTATCGCACTCGGAATTGCTTGACTAGAACCTCTTTGGGTTTACCTACATATATACAAAATGACCTGTTCTGGGCTAAACCGATGAGCAAGTTAAGGTTCAATATAAAATAGTCATCGGCACGTCGAACAATCCAGGACGGGTACAAGATGCCAGACGCGTTAACTGATTGAAAGTAGTAGCATGAGATAGCATATCAATTGATTTCGAATTTGTGTGTCAGTATATTTTTAGTATTATTCTCTGAATCATCAAAATGTGGAGCATTTGGAAACGTTTGAAGTATGCTTTCTTTTGTGTGAGTTTTGGTAATCATGAATGAGAGTGCGAATCCACATATGTATGAGGCACGAGGAGAGACAGGAAACTCTTCATGATATAGTAGCTATTCGAAGCTCGCGGTTGCCTCTTGAACATTCCTTTAAAGGAGACGGTTCGGCTCGATCATCATTTACAGGTCTGCGAAGCGCCCAAACAGACGGAAGAAATATGAAGAGGCAACATCTCATCGATGGGCCTCCGTGCTCCGCGAAGCACTAGGTAGGGGTGTGCATACGAAACCCTACGGAAAACCGTTGGAAATACTTATCCAGATTACCGAATTGTGCGCACCGGGCCAAACTATCCACTTAGTTAAAATTTTATCATGAGCTTGGAAAACAGATCATTTTTAGTCACCAAGTTAACGTGAGTGACGATCCGAGGTATTTATGTAAGGGAAGTTCTATTGAAAATTGGTATTAACGCCTTTTCCGGATATATAATCCGAAACTTTTGCCACGACGACCTCGGAAGATTCGGAGGCTGTATGCCTTAAGATTGTCCGAAGTTCATCTGCTGCGCCAATTCAAAACTGCAAGTTATTCTATTAGGGTGTTGCTTTGTCATGGTGTGTAATGATCACAATATCGCTATTTTTATAATCGTTTTATATGCTTGGAGTGACTTACATCATAAAAGATGTTAACCATATCCAATATCAATTATTAAGATCAGCGTAGCTAATATGAGTCTTAATAACTGGAAATAGTTTACCTTAATCTCTTAAACATACTCTAACAGAATAATAATTCAATACTTACTAACCATAATAACTCAATAATCAGGATAAATCAAAAACATCTTCGCCAATAGAATAATAATTCCAAACTATCAGCTCACCATCCACTTTGGAAGTTAGATTCATCAAAAAATGATAATAATACAATCTGGTGCTTTGTAATAAAAATTTTCGGATACTCTAAGGAACCATCCCCTGCTGATAACGATAAGTCAGAAATCAAACCAAAATTCAAATAACATCCTTCCTCCGCTTCACCGAATAGCGATAATAAGCCTATGTTATATTGATCTTTTGCTATATAGTATAAAACCTAATAATAATTTCTGTAACCCCATTGTCTCGCTTGATTATTATTTAAATGTCTACTAGAATAAAACTTTACAATAAATCTATCACACCTTTTCTGACATTACTCTAAGGACATGACTTAAGTGAAAGAGAATGAGAGATTTACACAGATAAACACTACATAAAGCAATCAACAAAGACACTTGGAATTATTAGTCTCCTGTCCCTGGCTTGCTTGATTTTTTATGGGCTCTCAACAATGGTCTCGCGCGGCTGTCGGAAATGTCAGGACGGTTTTCATCATAAAAGTTGACCAGAAATAGGCAGGCCGCCTGCGAAGCCATAGCAGAGACGTAAGCGGTCCCACAGCAGGAGCATGATAGGTCTCCGAATAGTATGCAGCGGTTGATTGAGCAGATGGCGACGGCCGACGGCGACGTGAGCATCTGAGCAGTCTAACCCAAGCGTCGTTGCACAAAATGCACGCACAACGATGTTGGCGATTATACGCCTAGTCTGCAGTGCAAGACTAACGAACGGCATATACTGCATCAAAAATGAGCTATGTTCAGAGCATCACCAAAACTTACAAAACGTCTCAGTCCCGAGATTGCACAGATCACAGACACGGACAGAAGGGAAAATCGTGGGCTAGTGGACGGCTATGCTAATAGTATCTCCAACGAATTTACATGTGATTGTGTCTTCCACTAGCGTGCGACACAATTGAACGGCCTAAAGTGGAGTTTTGTCACTCCGCTCTATCCGGCCTCGTACTTGCGATAAGAACAAAAATTTTGCCCACCCAGTACTTAGCTCGACTTCTTGCTCATTGACTCAGAAAATTTTCAAGGTCGGGCAACTTTCTACTCGAGTCACAGGGCGGCAGGAAGACTGGGAGAGAGCAGCGAAGGGGCGAGATTGGCGACGAGCGGCGACTCCGGTCCAGAAACAGAGCAGGTGTTACTCCAGGGACTGAGTCTCCGATCGAGCAGCGATTCTAGGGTGCTTTGGTGTCACTTCATTATCTCGAGTGAAACGCTTATTTGAGGGTGTGAGTAGTGTTTATGCATGTAGCGTGTCAAGAAACCCTTGAAATATAGAGACGCTGTGTGTTACTAAAATCAGAAGCGTAATTCAAAAGGACCAGATGGAATGTCTCCAGAAGTTCAAATTCTCAGAAATAATATAGTATAGTTAACTAGTTATACCTTATTAAGGGCCTAAGAGATAATAACACAATATTATCAAAAAATTGTCGTTCTATCATATTACTTACTAATGTCTCTTAATACTCTAGACTAAACCCCAAAATGAGAGCGCACTAATGTAGTTCGGATAGTCCTCACCGCTACACTCAGTTTTCTTTTGATGTTCTTAAGAGCATATCAGAGTCGGAAATCCGGATATCCGGATTCTAAAAAACGTTCCGGATCCGATCCGAATTTCTCGCTATAGTCTATAGAATGACCATCGAACACTACTCCCGACCGTATCCAGAATATATCACCAAAAGACAGACTGGATTTGGAGATATCGTGCGCATTTTCGGGAAAAGGACAAAAAATGCGTAGATAAGCACTCTGCAGCCTTTGTATATTCGGGGAAAATTCTCGGAATTGTGGTAAGGTCCTTGCCAGCAGCTACCCATTTAGCCCTTGAGAGCTAGCTTATCGCTGTATTTTTCATGCTGGCTGATTCGTTTTGCCCTTTTTTGAAGATTGCGTATAATATAAAACGCAATAGAAAATACTCATCATTTGAGCATGATGACCTAACACCCCCGACGGATTTAACACAATCTTACTGAGATGTGATTTTTTCGAGATATTCTTCATCTGTCCTAACACAAAATCAGCCTGATCGATTAAGGAGATATTCGTGTGGCCCTACGTCAGGTAGCGCCCCGAAACTCCCAGAGTTATGATTATGTCATTATCCTGTTGATGGAGCTGTGCTCTCCCGGAACAAACTCACCGACAGACCTGATCCGTTGAGTTTAGGTTCAGCTCGCTGGGTGATGTTGTTAGGAAACCATAATATTTTTCCAAAACTTCAAAAATTATGGAAATATGCAAAAAAATTCCTATAAAAAATAGTGCATTGTGTCGAAATTCGTGAATTTTTGGAATTGTTTTCATAATTTATTAATTATCCCAAAATAATTAAATTGCTCGAAAATCGGACCAAATATTGACCAACTAAAGACGGAACAAATATCAAAGGAAAAATCTAGAAAAAATGTGTCTAAAAATAGTCAAAATCATTTTGAAATTAAAAATATTTTTAAGGGTGCTTTGCGCAAGAAAATGTGTTTCGGCTCTTGCGAATCGAGATTCTAGATATTGTTTAAGGGCGATTGTTCTTTAGAATGGACAATTGCATTGTGGTTAGTTTTATCATTGGCCTTATGGAGGGACGATGTAGGTATCTACAGCACCACCAATGGTGGAGTGACTCAAGTTTCCCACCGATAATGTACTTACTCGTTTGTCCATCTTGATCTCTTTATTGTTACACATCATTTCCTGGCTATTGCGAGGTCTTCCAAATACCATAACTTGGCCTGGGTCATTTTGAGTTTGTTAATTTGTCCAGAACTACCCGCCCATGTCTTAGTACTTACACTCCAACTTAAGTAGCACATCTTCCTGCATCGAGTGTAGCTTATTCTACACCAGCGTCCGGAAACTATTTTAGAGCATCTATGCAATATGCGCTAACGGAAAAGTGGAGTTCAGGGGTTTTGGAGACATTCATGACCAAAACTATGGGTATATGAGCTAATTCGGAAAAAGTCATGGTGCATGACGAGAAAAGGCATCTCATATTTTCATTACTCGTTACAATGTATTTTGATTAAAGTTAGTACAAAGATAACTAGCTCAATTGAGCCTTATTATAAAACACCTCACATCAGTCTAACGATTTTACTTCAATCCATCACTATAATGTGAGGATTAGATTTAAACAATAATAGCGTTCATTTCGACTCAAATAGGGATGAGACCTTAATGTTCCATGCAAAATGAAAACAAATAAAATAAGGGTGTTACCTTAATCTCATAAATAACGAGGTGTATAACTCCATTTTAGTTCATAGTCAAATGAAGTTCATACTTATATATCGAACCAGTTGACTAAGTAGTATTAAACTTGATCTCTATAAAACTAAAAATTTTAGGTTATCTCATATACGGATATTTGAACGCCAATGTTATATATAATATTATACAAAAATGCTTTTCAACAAAAATTCTGATAGCACTTATGTAATATATATATACAAGGATAAAATAAGATAAGCAATAAGATGAGATAGGTGGAGCAGAAGGGAGACGAGAGAGAGAGAATCAGTAAAGTTGAAATAACAACTATATAATATAATAATGGAAAAGACGTTGTTATAGATATACTTATCACATAATCAATTGATAATTGATTTCACTTATGGACATTATGAGAGGTACATTACAAGCAATTATAAATGGCGGTGCTATTACTAAGACGCATTTTCAGTTGTGTCCGAAACTAGAGACTCTTTGCAAAAAAAGAATCAAGCGAATATAAACATTGAGAATTAAAAATAACACCACTTGTAAGCGCTGTCTAGAATGCATATCCTACCAGATTATATAAAGCAAAGTCTCCCAAAAAATAAGGATGATCCTTAGTATTATATAAATACGTGAATAAGTCCCTCCAAATTTTTGAAAAATTATATTAACCTCAACTACATCAAATAGATTACAAAAACGTATGGTGTCTATTGGTGATTCAAGCATTGACCAAAGTTTGTGTTTTACATGATCCTTATTATATATACTACTCTGTAGGGACAATAAACAAGTATATAGTAATGTTACTCATTACTTTTTCAGTTTGAAATTTATACCTCTAGTATTCCTTCAGTAATAGAACTAATAACTAAATAAATGGATTTAGGTAGTTTAATAATTTTCACTTGACAAAAATAATTATATATATTTTAAAATAACGAGTCGGGCAGGCCGCCGTTCCAAATAAAAATTTACTTTATCTTTGCTCAGTCCAAATTTTTGAAAATGGATGTCCAAACACGCTTTTTTTAACGAGTCGGGCGGAGCGAGGCCGTCCCGCCCATGAACAACTCTAATTGGAAGGATAAAGAATTTGTTCTCCGAGAACAACCGTGGCACTTTGACCGACATGCCATACTTTTTAAGGAAGTTGATAATGCCATAAAGCCTYTTGATCAAGAATTCGTTCTTTGAATTGCCTATGTGGGTGCGTGTTTACAACCTGTATGTTAAAGATAGGTCAGTGAAACAGAGGAGGGCGTGAGTGTCATTCATGGGGAAGCTGAGAGTAGTGTTGAGCTTCCAGTTTTTTCGATAGGGTCTGACCGTCTGAGAATGTGGGTGGGTCTTTGACTTAGGTTTCGTTTGTTTCGAACGAAAAGAATTTTCATGGAAAATCATTTTCTAGGAAAATCAATTTTCAATGGAAAACATTGACTTAAAAAGTGTTCATTTGTTTGTTTGATTAGAGGAAAACTCATGAAATGAAATAGAAATGAAGGAAGGATAGAGGAATAAATAAGGGAGAAGTAACAAGTGAGGAGGAAATTGTGACATTTTTTATCTACAGAAGGAAAATGATTTTCCTTTTCCAAAGTGGCATTTTCCATTTTGAAAAAATGAATTTCCACCTCCTTCCAAAAGAAACAAATGAAAAATAAAAGAGAAAGGAAAATCATTTTCCGGAAAATATTTTCCATCAAAACAAACGAAGTCATTCCATCAAAACAAACGAAACCTTAAAATTACAAGACGATAGTTCAAGAAGAGAGTATGTGAATCATCCCTAGCTGTCGAGTCTCATTTTATCATGGGACCAGAGGATAGTTCCTTTTAATTCATGGGGTGGTTTGTTTTCTTTTGTAAGAGGTTTGGCACATGGAGGTCCGAGCAAATGCCGTAGGCCTAACAAGAGCTTAATTACAGGTTATTTGGCTAATTTTATACACAAACAGAGTTTATACTAAAGTTTTGTCGTAAATCACTTATTTTTGAAGGAAAAAATAAAATTTTATTAATTGAAAGTCATACGACATCTACAATAAGCATCATAGAAAAGTAAAATACAATCTAAATTAATCAAGTAAAATTCTTCTTCAAAATAACTATACTGATGAGAAATTAGATCGAACGTTGAAGTGTAGTACCCGATTGTTCGCTGAATTATGTAGTCTTGACATAGTTTTGGGAAGAAAACACATTAATTGATAAGCATGTAGATTGCTTCCTCAATTTCCATGCCAATTGAAAAATTGTACGACTTACAACCATGAAACCAATATTTCAAAAAAAAAAATTCCTAAAAATATATTCTAGTCTTCCATAAGGGAAGAAATTAAAAGAAAGACAAACCCTAAATAATTCCCACAAAAAGAGACGAGAAACCCAGAAATTGGGAATAAATTTTTCTTAAAGAGAGAGCAAAGATAATTATTAATGTCTAAAAAACAAAAAATTAAGGAAGCAAAAAAAAATTTAAAGAAATTGGGGCTTACCATCATCAAACAGATGATGATAGTAGCCCCTTGTGGCCACCAAAGGTATTAGGGTGTTAGAGGGGAGAGAGAAAGAGGCGAGAGAGATGAGACAATTTTCTAGCAATTATCACTAGCACTTTATGCACACGATGCGTGCTGTGATATATTTTTGTAAATTGATTACAAGACTTAATTGGTTAAAAAATATACCTCAACTTACAGAAACGATAATTATGAAATCTAGCTCAAAAAATGATAATCTAATTGTTCATTTAGCAATGAATAGTTGAATAGAAAGAACTAGCAACTTTAGTTATATTAAATTGAAATTGATTTATTAGTATGTTTATGTCATTTATATTTTTAGGCATAATTTTCTCCTTTAATACCTAATTATAATAGGAATTGATTAAAACCATTTAAGTAAGTAATGTTTTGTTTTTTTTGTTAAGTAAGGTGAGAAAGTCTTTTCCAAGGGGACACCATTGCTCCTCCCTTACTTATATAATAGAGATTGTCGAAAATTTGTCGATTTTAGATTATTTTAAAGTTTTTTTAATAGCAAAAGCTAATGAGTGCCTCGAGCATAAAAATACTAAAAATTAAAAAATTAAATGAATCTAACCAGTAACCATCATTTACATCGATTGATGTGTAATTTTTGACATACATTCCAAGTTTAATACATTACAATATCATTTTAGGAATTATACTTATAGCTTATCTACCACCTGAGGCGCTATTAATAAAATAGATTAATTGGGTAAGAGTATTTGAATTTAATTTAAATGAAAATTATTTAATATATTATTTGCCATTCTATTTAAATTACTAAGTAACGTGAAAAAAAACACTATCATAATTTAATAAAAAATTTCAATTTCAATTTTTATCACCCATTCAAATTATTAAAAACAATCATAAAATTTAAATGAAGATTTATTTATCATCATTATCTAGTCATATATTTTAAAATTATTAAATACTGAAAAACTACTAGGAGTATTATTTTTTTTAAAGATAAAGATATCTTGTATCCCACTCTATTCCACTAAATTCCTACACTTCTACTTTACAAGTTTGTCAATGCACAATTATAAATGAATATCTTTTAATTACACGAGTAAAAATTAAAAATTGGATTTAATAGACTACTTGTTAATACGATTCTAACAAGATCGACTTATTCATCTTACAGAATGATTAATGGAATGAATGGAGTATAACATTTGTCTATCCATCCTGCTTCCAAAAGTTTAAATCAAACTTGCCTAGAAATTAATATTACCATTGAAATTTCTCATAAAATTAGAATTACAATGAAATTAATTTCTCGTGTGAAACAAACGATAGCTGAATATTTGTATTGAATATTTTTTGTATTCAATCAATAATTTGTATTTTAGTTATAAATATAAATAAAATTATTATTTTTTAAACTAATCGATATTCTTGTATTATTTTAGTCATCTCAACACGTGTCACTTCTCTAAAAATGAGTGTCTTGCAAATTTAATGTCCATTCTCCAAGATAAAGCGTCTTATAATATAAAAACAATTTATATTACGTAGTTGAACACTTGATTAGAATTTCAAAGCTTTGTATGGTATAGTATATTAGTGTTTTTTCTGTTAATTTTTCTTAGTTTATTTTTCTTATTTTCTGCTGTTTTTTTTATTTTCTTTATAAACTTGTCAATCGATTTGCTAAGAGTAGAACAGTCGGTATGCAGACCCAAGAATTATGACAGATGTATTCCGTAGCACATATGACAATATGAAAAATATATATAATACACAAGCTAGCTTAATCAGGTATCATAACTCATATGAAATAACATTTCATATTATTTTTTGTTATATCAATTTTGTACGTTCTATGATAAATAAAATAAAATGTACTTTAACTCTAAACAAAATAAGATATAAATATTTTTAAATTAATTTTTAATACAATACGCACTACCATAATTAAAAATTATATGGGACTAATATTTTTAGTCATTTAAATCATCTCTTTGCAATTCAAGAAGAAAATAAAATAGAAAAAGAAATTAAATAAAAGGATTTACGCCCTTAAATAGTACTCTCTGTATATTGTAAATGAAAATATTTACATAAAGTGGCTTTTAAAGAAGAAAATAAATAATTAACAAAAAAGTGAAAACGGAACAAATTGAAAACAATGTATAAAGTACAAGACAAATAAGTTATACGGAGTAATTGTAAAGGAAAAATTGTGATAAAAAATACTCCAGGTGTAGCACGGAATATATGAAACGCCTAAAATCCTGACGAATTATTCCATGTATCTACCATTGAACCATAACCATTGAAATGTAATAGTTTGCACAATATATGTGTTAAGTTCCTAGTGTTTTGAGTGATGACAAACAGTTGCAAGAACAGGTAATTGGTCGAATGAATACAACTGTGTGAACAGCTGAGAAAACTGTTCTGGTCACTTGAAAAAAGTGACATGTATGCTAACAGTTTATGTCAAATTGTTCTATGGTGTTTAGGATACAGGTTTTTCCAACTCTCTGAGCAAGAAGGTCCTTCGAGTTGATCTCGTAAACATTCCAAGTTAAAAAGAAGATCAAGGGCAAGCTTTGAAGATGTTGAAGAATATGAAGATTAGTTTCTAGGTTTAGACTAGGTCTTTATATTGTATAAATGCATAAGTGTGGTTGATTGCTTTATTGATGGACAGATTATGTGACTTCGATCTCTTGTAAGTTGAAAACAACTAGACCAGTTGGTTAGTTGGCTTCAACATACCAGTTGGAAGAACAGTTCTACTGTTTTACAACTCTGATCACCTTGTCGAACAGTAAACGTTTTTGAAGATTTTCCTAAAAAGAATTTTGGAAACTTCAAGTGATCTAGTAAGAGTATTTACTTAGGAATATTGTGTAATTGATTTTAGTCGAGTTAGTTAACTAGATATTATTTTATCTAAGATAAAATAATCTTGTAAACTTTCCTAAAAATATGTGTGGATCTTTGGAAACAAATATCTCACATATTGTAGGGTTCGACTATGATCAATTGCATGGCTCTTGCCTATAATATTCATGAGTATGCACTCTTACAAATGAGATTCTCTCCGAGCCTAAAAGAGTTATATTTTGGAGAGAAAAGTCCTTAGTCAACATCAAGCAAGCATAGACATACGAGTGCATAATTGAGCTTCTTACTCTTGTACGTCTCTTGTGAAGGTTATTGAGAGAAAAAACTTGTATTGGATATCACCAAGGGGTTGGTGATCGGGTAGCATTTGAGAGTTCAATTGCGAGTGCTTGTGAGTTCAAGTGCGAAATAGCACACTTGGGTTGAGTGTGTGGTTTTCATTGTGTGAGAGATCATACATTGAGAGAGTGAGAGTTGCTATTATTCATTCGGAGTAGAATTAATAAAAGTAACTAGGTTAGGAGGACGTAGCCCAAAGTTGGGTGAACCTCGTTAATCTTGCGTGTCCTTTATTATTGCTCGATAACTGTTCTACTAACTGTTTAACAAATATTCCGCTGCGAAGACCAGTACAACTYGTCTATCTGACTAGAACAGTAACAAATCGAAAATTTTATTGGGTACTCAATTCACCCCCCCTCTTGAGTACTKTTGGGAAACCTTCAATATGTCATATTATTAAATTCAGGTGTAGCACGTGRGACAGTGTGCTTGTAACACCCCAATAATTTCCTTCGACTWTTATTAAAACGCTACCGCCACGTATGAAAATGTATTTGACTAAATAGAGTACGTAATGAACTAAAAATCGTCTTAACAACTTAAAACCACATAGGGCCCTAAACCAACGAAACTAAAGTATTCCCTTATTCAAAATCAAAGTAAAGAAAATCCAAAGTTTCAAATCATCAAAACCTCCAAGTTGCAAAACTATCAAAACCATTCAAAGAGTGATGAAAACTAATTCGCTCAAAACATTCAAAACCCAAGCTACTCCCGCAACCTACATAATTACTCTCAGACTTGAAAGTCTGCTGGCCATTAGGGGTGTTCAAATTGGATAATTCGATCCGAAAATCCGGATATTTGAAATTTTTGACTCGAGGAAATACCAACCCGAATCCGGTCTGAAAACTTTTGGATATTCGATTCGAAATATCCGAACTACTATTTTTTGATCCAAATCCAATTTGATATCCAAAATTTCGAATCGGATTGTGGATCGAATTTATACATTTTTACCTATTATTCTTTTATCTTCCATATTATTATTTTTAATTAAAAAATCGGTTCCGAAGCGCAAAAATTTCGATCCGATACCTTAAAAACTAGATCGGATATCCGATTTTTCGGATCGGGTATTTTTTAACACCCCTACTCGCCATGTGTAGGCATATGCTCTTATCGGGCATTGTGCTATGTTGATTTCGTTTGTGGGCTTGAGCCACACATCCCGCACGTGAGTGCGTTGGGGAGTGTTGACGAGTGGGGAATCGCCACCATACCTATAAAGTTTAATCACGATCGCCCGAAACATTGATGCCAATTTAATGGTCCCACTGTCTGATCCAGTAACCAAGTCGTGGGTTCGAGGACATGGTACAGAATGAATRTTTGACTCAAATCCYCCCACATGTTGTGGCCTCTACTCGATCTCATTGTAATTRCATTCGATCAATTTCATTAGATACATAACAACTTAGCAATTTTATCCTTAGGAAACGCTCTAATCCTAGAAACTATTGAAAAAGTGAGTTACTATTATGCATGTACTACCTAGCCTAATTGTTGTGATCATTTCAAATTAATCAAATTAATACGGAACCTAAAATTCGATCGTCCATGATTAATCTGAATTTAATGTGATTCAAGCGATTTTCGGTGTTATTTAAACAATCAAAAGCGTCATATGCATGAGAAARAATAATAATATTTACAAGAATTAAACTTTGTTGAACCCTAGTTTTGATGAATGAACAACAACAAAAGGCAAACTCATGTGTTTTGTATATGATGTGTGTGTTAGATGTGATTTACAGGAAATAAGTTCTTAGAGCCTTAATGGAGTAAGGATCATCCAAGAGTGGAAAGAGTCCTGTGCTTTGAAGATTTAAAGTTCATGGAAGAAACTCAAGAGCAAGGACTCGTCCCTTGAAGAACTCAAGACTCGAGATCTACTGGTGAATCATCATGGTATAATAACTTAGGATTTATATTTAGTTTATTGTAAATTGGCATTAATGTGTGTGGAAGTTTGCTCAATAAAGATATAAGATATATAATCATGTTATAAGTTATTTTATTAAAGATAAATTAAGGTTGTATTAAAAAGATATCTTTATGAAATATAATCTTATTATTAAGTTTTCGAATAAAATCTTTTTAATATATGTACCAGTTTTATCTTGTTAAGTTAATTTGAAAATGTGTTTATATCTTATGAATTTTAATCGGAATAAAAAGTGAATTTGGAAAATATCTCTTCAACTGTTTGAGAAATTAAGAAGTATTGACTTGATGAGCAAGAAAATTCAGTTGAGAAAAATAAGAACGACTATAATGAACTAAAGATTCAGACGTGAAGTGGACTGCATGTCAAGTTCCACTAAGGCACTAATCTCTACATATGAAAGTATGCATAGTGGAACATACTGCTTATTCCCACGCATAACTCATCTATATAATACAGAAAAAAAATTCTTTTAGAACACACTGACAAGACAAAAGAAATTGAGTCATTCTAACACAGCAAGTGCAAATAAGTTTTATTTATCAATCGATTGTAATTGCTCCAAGTAAGTTTATTGAAGAGCTTTGACTGTGTATCCAAAGGGGGCTTGGGTTGAGAGTTATCCAGGGAGGCTTTAAGAGATTGAGCTTGCAAGAGTGGAGTACTCAATCACAGAGGGGTGGTTGAGAAGGCTTTCAAGTTCGAGAGGACTGAAAGAGGTCTTAGATTGTTCCTAGGTGTTGTAATCCAAATAAATCTAAGAAGAATCATTGTTGTACAGGTCACGTTTTTACTCTTGACAAGTTGTCAAGGAGAGTTTCTGTGTTAGTGAACTTGCATCTCGTGGTCCTTTACTTTCTAAATTTTTTTCCGCAAAAAGCTTAAGTTCCTTAAGTTACAATTTACCCCCCTTCTTGAACGTTCAGTAGATCAACAAACTTGAATAATATAACAAAGTTTGCTTACCTTGTATCAGCAATCAACACACAAAAGAAAATCAAGTTAGTGTATTAAAAGCTTTGCTTCAAACGATCGCTTATCAAACCAAAAGAATGTTAACATTGACAACAACAAAAAAATAATTATGAAAAAGAGAAAACAATTGAAAACAAGAATTAGTTTACATAATTGAAAAGTAAAAAAATCAATGTATAATTTAATAAAATAATCGAAAAGAGAAAGAGAATTGGCAAAAGAAACGACTTCAAAAGATGCGACAATTCGAGAACTTGATTTTTGTGATGATTTGGTTTTTGTGAGTGAGTTTGTGAGAGAGAACATTTTTCGAGAGCTTTTTAATTGCAACAAGAAACGAGAGGAATTTGTTGATTTTCGACTATGATTGTCGTGATGTTGATAAGCACCGAAGCCTCATGAATTTTATAGGATTGGAAAGGATTAGATATCATAAAAGGAAACCGTATATCTTGGGAGACGTATGTATGTATGGAAGTGTATATACGGCTTATCCCAACCTATATACGACTTCTGTAGATGCAGCCACGTCACAAGCATATATACGATTCTTTTTATTTTATCTATCTTTCGTTCGGATTTTGCATCTCGATTTTTTAGATCTAATCAAGATCATAATTCCTTTAATTATCCGATTGCTTGCTTGGAACTCAGGATTATACCTTAGAATATTCCGATCATTCCCAGAATTTTCTGGATTTCTAAATTTATTATTTTTGATAAATCATTTTATAAAAATTAAAATTCAAGAAATTAAAGAGAAATCAAAAGAAAAAATCTAAAAATACTGGCGGACTCATAAAATGAGAAGAATTAAATCAAAAGTGGAAATCTTAGAAATGAACTATAGAAAATACTATAAATCCTATTAATTAAAGAAAAAAAACCTAAAAAAGAAAATAATAAAAAATATTTTCTCTATAAACTGGACTCTCGGGTTGTTCGTCTCAAATTAATTCAATATTCAATCATGCAAGTTGTGTGGTTTCTCGCAACTTTCGAACAATTTATTTCGAATGTTCGTACTTTTCATCACCGACTAATTTCAATTGTGAGAACACTTTTGGGTGTCTACACTATGAAAATGGGTCATCCACATGGTAAAGTAACAAACAAAAACAACTAATCAACAAAACGAGATATAACGGATTTAACAGAACAAACAATTCAAGATCACAAAAATATAGATTATGATTAAAAAATTTGAAGTCATCTAATATATTATTCTCTTTTATACTTGTATAAGCACCAAACGGTTCTTACTTGGTTGTCCAACTCTGGTGGACGTTCAAGGGTGTTAGAAATTGAACTAAGAAGAAGCTGGATATCAATTATTCACTCCAAGGCAACAGAATCTACATTTCCTATTAGGTTTAATTTCGCCCCTCTAAGATCACGGTTAAACACAAAATAACTAATGAGATACAATGGAGAGAGCAACTCACTTTGTTGACCTTCAAAGTGAATTCAGAAAAGGAGTTTGTGATGATTACTCTAACCAAGTGTCTTAGAGATTGAACTCGAGAGCAATGTAAGTTACAAAAGAGAAAAGCTCAAGTATTTTCTTCTCCAGCTAATGAAACAAGTGAACCTAWTTAATTATAGGTACTCCATAGATACTCCAACAGCCATATTTTGGATGGTGTAACCCCCCAAAATCAATGCACCAAAGCTAATTTGAGTTAAATGTGATTCAATCACATTCAATCCCATATCGATTGATTCTTCCAAGCTTTAATATGAATTAAAACATCATAATAATGCATTAAGACYGCTCCCAATGGAAGAAATCATCAACGGGCAAAAGATCAAAATGTATCGAGCATTTAATGACAAGCAGGAGTAGTGGCYCGTGGTGTGCACCTAGGCTGTGCGGCATGCCAGGAGTYCGCGGCGCAATTTGCTACTGTCTCGTTTTGTCCACTTTGCTTAATTTTGATTCAAATGGGAGTTTAAGCACAAACAGTCCTAAGTGACCCCTTTGCCATGATTGTCGTAAAACATCACCTACTAATATCATTAGCTCATGGTCCATTTATGTATAAATGTTCCAACAAAGGGTGCGACTCCTTGACACGATAAATAAAGGAAGAGATTTCAACTTGCTAGAGGAAAACGGGGATCCAACGGTTCCTGGTAAGGTCGRGACCGAACCATGCCCTCAACRCTTGCTAATGTCAATACTCTAGACGTGCTCTCATCTAGAGTTTTAATACTTGTTTTTCYCTTTAAGTGCTTAATAATTTAATGTTGTCGAAAGTTCACAACATTTAAGAAACAACACATATAATAAGCCCATTTTAATCTTRACATGCTRAGTGACCAATCAAAGTCGTATTTTAAATTGTTCCTACTAATAATTCCTTSCTTGCTTGGTGATCATGACTTACTTAATGTCACTTAACTTAGGGGTTACCATGTGACCCTCCCGTCAACGATGACACCATAATATAAAATGCTTGCTTAGAAGCATGATTCGATAATTTAATCATACATTGAATAATAGAAAACTTTAAGCTTTAATCAAATGCTTCTTAATATGCTTGATTTATTCATAAATTTCTCATCTTATAAAAGGAAACAATCCAC
>SNQN01008428.1:0-29195 GCA_008642245.1 Bassia scoparia | reverse complement strand
TACCGGGTCTCCTCTTATGAGATTTAAATGACAAATCATCCGACTGAACCCTTAACCCACGCACATCTGTTCAATGTCACTATTCATTCACTCAACTTACCCATCCTCCTTCCCTCTTTTGCAAAATGTTTTCCTCTATTATTAAGCTTTTCGCGTTCCTCAATTTTATCCTCACCATTTCTTGATTTCCTGCCAATAACGATATTATGCTTATGCTTACCCATTATCCCTCACTCCCATCACTCCTTTCACTCAAATACTCTTTATAAAATCTCACCACACGTTCCCATTAGTCCTGCCCAAGATGTGTTCACCCCCTTTGTGAAGCACTCCACCACCTCCTTGCAACTACTGTTCTTACAGTTTTGTTGACAGGCAAGCCATTCCCACTTTCTCCCAACCCTTCTCTTTCCACCAGAGCTTAAGGAATAAGCCCTTTTCAGAAGCTTCCACATCATCATCGCTAGCTCCCCCATCACCCTATGCTATTACCATCCTTGTTGGCGCAATTTCACTTCCTCCTCTTATTTCTCTCTTTTTAGTCTCTTCTCCCCCTAATCTCCAAAATGCACACCTTTGGTCTCACCCTCCCCCATAATAATTCTTTTTTTCCATAATGTAGTTTTCTAAACTCCTTTGTGGCTACTACTCTTGAACTTTCATTGTCACTTTGTTGATAAATATAATTTGGTCTTCCAATGCTCTTATCCTTTCCTATCCGTCATGACCAATATAAACACCAATTTCCCAGCAATTTATTAATGTTAGTCCTCGTCCTACGAATCTCTATTCCTCTTTGTCTTCTCACTCTCCTCTGATCCACTAAATTGTTACCCACTTCATTTTTATTGCTCTGCTGTATATCAATTAATTTGGATTAACCTATTAGCTTTTATTTTTTCCATATATCTCTCGGCTTTTCCTTCTCATATTATAGTGTGTCATCCTATCACTAACTATAATTCTTTCTTACAGCTTCGCACTCCTTCCACCTCCATGTTTCCTTGTATAAGTTTATTATTTTGGTACCTCTGTGTCTACCATGTGAGTCTCTATTTTCCTATCTATTACTCATGGGCAAATACTATTATTCCAGTCAATTTTTTCCTTTATAACTTCATGAGTTCCCGACTTCTCTATAACTGTTACATCACCTACTTAATTATGCATTTTTCTTTATTACCTTCATTCCGTATATTTATTCATTTATGCAAGTTCTTTTATTTCCACTTTTGCCTCTCGTATCTTTAATAATTTTACCTGTTCCACCCAACTATCTCCTCTCTTTTGAAGTGTTACCTCTGGTCATCTTCATCATTATTGTAGATTCCTCATAATATTAATATTATTAATATTCCCATTGTGACATTCGTTATCTCCTTTACTTTATCTATTGAGTCATTGGTCGTGTAGTTCATCCGTTGCTTATCACACAATTGGAAACTCGCCACTAACAATTAATAGTCCTATATAACATGTAAAAGAAATGCAAACTACATGAATATGATCCAAAGTGTAAGGTCCCGAAAAAGATGTTTTATGAATGCTCCAACCCATAGATACAAAAAAACAAAACACCCCAATGAGTCCACCACTCTAACTAATATCCATACGCCTTTTCCAAGGATCCAAGTCAAGCAAACCATCCTCTATGCCCTTTCCTTACGGTCTAAAGTGAACTTCCGTCAATTGCATGAGGTTGGTGCCGCCCTCGCCCAACGGTAGAAGCTAGTGATTTGAAGAAAGTGATAAAATTCTCCAACCTAGTTGCCAAGAAGGGATACAGATGCGAGATCATCTCAGATTTTAACCCTGAGTTTGCCTTGTTGAATATCGACACACAACGTGCTTATCGACTCAAGAACGAATGTGTTTGTGTGTCTGAGAGAGAGAGAGAGCAGAGTAGACTGTGTCTCGAGAATCGTGTGTCCCAGGACTGAGCAAGGTAGGCATGTATTTTACGACGGAAAAACACGAGGTCGCAAAACCCTGCATATACGCAGTGGGCCTGCGTATATACAGGGTCTGCTATATACCTGCCATGCGTATATTTGTTTCCAAGCCTCGATATTTTGATTTCCCCGATTTTTATTCGCGATTTCCTTGATTCGACGCACCTAGACCTGCTCTCAACAAGGAGTTCTCAAGGTGTTCTAGAAGTTCCACGTATTTTCCGGAGTATTTTTTTGTGATTTTGTTATTTTTTGGTATTTTCTGCGTATAAAACTTATAAAATCATAGAAAAATAAAGAAAAATCCAGAAAAATAATCTAAAAATACTGGTGAATCAGAAAAGGTGAACAATGTAAGAAAAGTGGAAATTTGGATCACTATAAATTATTTAAAAAATCCCTACAAATAGAAAATAATTTAAATAAATAAAAGAAAATATTTTTCCCCTTTGTTTGTCCTTTTGCTCCAATAGTTCGAGATACGACCTCAACGTATTTTCCACTTTTGTGAGTTCAAGCATCTTTTCTGAGTCAAAACAATCGCGAGACGCGGTATGTTTCATCACGGATTACTCATTTGGGGAGACACATTTAGGTGTCTACAATATGATAGTATGTTTCTATAGTATAGGTATAGATAGATAGATTCCCACATGCCAAACATTGGAATTAAAAAAATTAGGGATTAATAATATCATTCCCGGTTTATAATCCCATGTACCAAACACTCCGCAAAGGTTAATGTTCCGTATGTAAAACCATTATTAATCTTTATCTCTTCCCCATACACCACTCCCCATGGTGTTATTTTGACACGATAAGAGGCCAAATTATCTTTATCCTCTTTGTTTTTCTGAACATCTTTTTTTTCGGGAATTGAACATCTTTGTTCTTGTGACTCTTAAAACTTCAAATTCTCCGAAACAAACACGGGACTAGGAGGGGAAGAGAATAAATCTCTCTTAAAACTTTAAATCCTCTCAAACAACCCTCAAAATCACCTTCAACAAGTTGATCATTTTCGACTCACTTTTTTTTATTATAATTTTTATCATTTTGGACTCACTTAGGTTCAGGCAAATTATTTATTCATCTACGGAGGAATTGTTATTCTAGCTTGTCTGATATTTTTTATTCGATGTTTTTATACCATTGAGTCGTTGACACTTGAATCCTCGTTACGTTAGCCCAATTCTTCATTTCACCTAAATTAATTTTTGTTCTTGTTTAGGGCATGTTCGGCAATAGTAGCGATGCAAGTAGTTTTTAGCGGTAGAAGTAGCGAGTAGCTGAAAAGCTAGTAAGTAGCGTTGGATGTAGCGGGTAGCGGACAAAACTAAATTTGTCAATATGAGTGTTCGACAGTAGTAGCGGTTGTTTTTATAATAGAAGAAAATTAATAACCAAGTAGCTTTTTTCTACCTTAAACGCTAAAGGGCATGTTCAGCGCAGCTTATTTTGGTAGCTTTTAGCGTTTTAAGTAGATTAAGAAGCTACTTGTTTAAATTTATTAGTGTTCGACATAGGGCGTGTTCGGCAATGATAGCGTTTGAAGTAGCTTTTAGCGGTATAAGTAACGGGTAGCTTAAAAGCTAGTAAGTAGCGTTTGAAGTAGCGGGTAGCGGACGAAACTAAAATTGTCAATATGAGTGTTCGGCAGAAGTAGCAGTTGTATTTATAATAGAAGAAAATTAATTATCAAGTAGCTTTTTATACTAGCTTAAAAGCTAAAAGCTAAAACGCTACTCCTACTAGCGTTTGAAAAATGTAGCGTTTAACGCTAAAAGCTACTCAAAACGTTACCTTGCCGAACAGTAATAAAATTAACCAAGTAGCTTTTTAATCTAGTTAGAACGCTAAAAGCTACCTAAAAAAGCTACGCCGAACACGCCCATAGTAGCATATTAGGTAGATTATAGCGTTTAACGCTACTCCCCTGAAACGCTAGCGTGACTAACGTTTGAGAGGTAGCTTGTAGCTTTTTTCTATTTTTTTATTTTATTTATTTTTTTTACTTTCTTTCTGTTATATAGTAATTTGTCATTACGTGAAAATTTGTTTTTGTTTTGAATTTAGCATGAAAATAGGATTTTTTTTAAGTTAAAAAATTTGTTACAAAGTTTGCATAAAATGTGCAATGTAAATAACGTAAGAAGTATCTTCAAAATCGCTTAATTAAAACACCCTTTATACATCATGACACGCATGATAATTCATAAAATAATTATAAAAAAACACATAGCTGGATATCGATATTGTGAGCAAGCATATTGAAATCTGGAATTCAGGTTTGTATATCTAAAATAATACAAATAAATTAAAATATCAATTTTTTTAAATTAAAAATCCAACAGCTACCATTACCGAACACTCAAATAAAAAATCTAGATTATTCAGCTAAAAGCTACTTCCACAGCTACCTAGAAGCTTTTCAGCTACCCGCTACTTCTACCGCTAAAAGCTACTTCCACAGCTACTATTGTCGAACACGCCCAAAAGCTCAAACGTTACTCCTACTAACGTTTGAAAAAAGTAGCGTTTAACGCTAAACGCTACTCAAAATGTTACCATGCCGAACAGTAATAAAATTAATCAGATAGCTTTTTAATCTAAACAAAACGCTAAAAGCTACCTAAAAAGCTACGCCGAACACGCCCTTAATCTCGGTAACCCTATTCATGAAWTACGCTATAATCATGTTTCCTAATATCATTTTCATCGTTCCTATTCTAGCCCCTCCAAAAATTTTCAATTGTTTTACATGCTTCCTCCGGTTTTTTTTATGCCCAATTGTGAAAAAAACGGGAATCGAGACAAAATTTGGTGAATTGATGAGGTGTATTAATGAGTATATTAATAATGTAAGTGGGGTCCAAAAAACATAGAAAAGAGATTAAAGTAAGTGTATTAGTGAATATTTTAATGAAGTAAGTGGGAAAAGTTATGTGGTCCCCGCAAAAAAAGTGATTGAAGAGAGATTAATGAATATTTTAAGTGTGGTCCCCAATCCAAAAAAAGGCAAAAAAAGAAGAGTGGTGCATCTTTTGGAAAATTTCTCTAAATGAAGAATGAGGCATTTAAAAAAACGGAGGAAGTATATTATTATGAATGAAATTCTTTCTTCCTTGCTAAAAAATATCCTACTCTTGAAATCTCTTCGTAAAGGTCGATTGAATCTTAGCATCTTGTGATGAAGGTCCATAATCTTAATTTTTCCAAAACCTTTTATATTTGATGTTCTAAACTTTCCTGCATAAATAAACACAATAATCCAGTAAAAATTGATTTTTCCCCCAAAAGTAAAGGGAATGCTCCGAAAATAAAAAATCGAAAAGAGCAATATAATATTAATTAATTTTAAATGTGTGGACCCATCTATTTTATTAGCATTCTACCCTCAATTTTTTTCCCCTATCATAAACACAACAATTGGTTTTTACATCACCATTCATGTATTATACTTTGGGGTAAGTATTAGTCCTACATAGTGTAGGGATAAGGATGGTCACTCCCACCCATAATATTTGCACTTATACCCTCTTAGTTTTACTATTTTGCATACTTCACCCTTTGTCTTAATAAACAAGTAAACTTAGTCTAAAATAATTAATTTTAGTAATTTGTATTTTCCGCGTGCTTAATATTTTAGTGATCCCGTTTGTCTTGGTATCAGAGCCCAGTTAGTGTGTTAATCATAATTAATATTTTAATTACCTAAATAATAAAAATTAGTAATATAAACCTGGATAGAATAAATAAAGCACCAATAGGTTGCAGTCAACCAGAAGTCCCTCATCTACATCATTTACCAAAAGATAGTAATCACTTTGGTGCAGTCCTTAATTATATAGTAGATATTTTAACTGAGATTAAAATAGACATAAAGGGTATTGAAACACGTACCTTATTACAATTGACCACACGAGTCAAGCTATTAGAGACGAAATTAAAAAGGAGACACAAGACCTCAAAAAAGAAGTAGAAGAGTTTAAACTCGTTACTAACGAGATTAGACATCTACAAGCTCAACCAAATAATAACAAGGATAGAAGGCTTGTCCCGTTTAAATACAGTTATCCTTTCCAAAATAGTAAGAAAAATAAGAAATTCACAGTAGACTTTCCCACTACTACAACACGTCGAAATGTGTCAAGATCTAACTAATATGAGTATTGAAGAATTACAAGAAATATTCGATATTGAAGATGACCCAGAAAAGCTTAATTAAATTATGGTTGTAATCGCTGATAATTGGGTTTTCGGATAATACGGAACAAGAAATAAATTATGCGTCTATTGAAGAAGGCTTATATGAACAAATGGGTATTACGAAATTAAAAGATTTTGATTTCTTATCAGACAAGGAAATTGAAAGAAAATTAAATAATAAAGCTCAGAAAGTAATAATTCAAAATAATGAATATAATGAAGTTGAAGAAGAGTTGGAACGAGATGAAGATATCGAAAATAAATATATGAATAATGTTACGCAACGACCAAGATATCGAGGTGAGTCGAGTTGTCCTAGACCAAGATACGTGTCGGGAAGAACTCCTCGATTTGATAAAATTATGCCTAATGACATTATTAAAAAAGAAGAAGTCACTCTTGAACCTATAAGTCAAACTGGTCACAAGTTAAATTTTCATGGTGCAAGAAATAGACTTGAAATCTTAGAACATTGGAAGAAGAGTATGAGCAGCGTGTTAAATTTAAATACAGATTGGACCTTAGAAAACGTCTTAAATTATATTGAACATAGTTTTGATGGATGTGTAGCTGATTGGTATGAAGTTATATATGAAGAGACTAAAACAAGGTTAAAACAAATAGAATTACCAACTGCTATGTTTACTCAACTATGTCAATTTATTGAGATAGAGTTTATTGGTCATAGACCAAATGATAATGAAAAAATAGCTGAATATCAAAGAAAGATAAGCAATCTAACCATTTGTAATTTAAAATACGTTGAAAGTTATGAAACGTATTATTACAAAATCGGAGAAAACCAAACTAACTTAGGTATGTTCTTTGATAAATTGCCAAGTCCCATTAATGAAGAAATAAATAAGTGAGAAATATCCGGAATGGAGATATAATAATGGAACTAATGACACCTTAGGAAAATGAATAAGCTTCCAAAGAAATAGGATTGAAAAGAAATGTCGAGAGGTTGCATGAACTCATCAAGTTAAGAGACAATTTCTAACTTGTTGGGATATGCCTAGTCAATATGGTTGCAATAAGAATTATCCTACAAAAAGGAAATATTATAAGAGGAGAAAATTTGACAAAAATAGAGGTGAACAATATAAGAAGAAACATTATAATCGTAACTATAAACGACCCACTAGTTTCTTTAGAAAGGCCTCATATTGCCCCGAAAAGAAAAATAAATTCTAAATGTTGGTCATGTGGAGAAATAGGTCATTATGCTAATGAATGTAAAAAAAAGGAAACCTCAAGTTATTGCAAAACCTAGGAAGTTGGGAATACGTAGAAATTACGGAAGATAAAGCCCTAGAACTAGCATTAACAAACAATAAAGGAATAGTTGAAATCAGTGAGGAGGATAGCGAAGATAATGAAGAATTTGAAAATATCCCATACGAAGAGGAGAGTGAACCTGAAGAAATAATCAACATGGTCGGAGAACAATGTGCAAACTCAGATAGCGACGATGAAGAAAGGGAATTAATATCAATAGGCCAGCTAAATAAAACTGAATATGCCATTAATGACGAGGATCTAGAAATGAACAATATAGGATTTGATTTTCCTAAAATAACTAAGGACAAAATATTTTAAACTTCATTGTTGAAATTGAGAGCAAAATACGTTGACGAAGAAATGGAAGGAAGTATTGTTATCGAAGATTGTGAAGAAAAAGCCGCCCTAATTAATATTATTAATTGGGAAAATATCAAGAAACACATAACTGATAAAAAGAGCGAAAAAGGAAAAGAAAAAAGAATTTATAACTACATTTGTATTGGAGCTGTCAAGTCTATATGACTCCATTACAAGACTTCGGTAAGGATACCAAATGTTTAAGCTTTATTTGTGACACAAGGCACAAGAGTTTTAAACAACAAATAATTAGTGGAGTAATTAGCAGTCTTAGCTAGTCAAGGAACATTAAGTTATATTTGTGAACCACGTTATTACGTAAGCTTGGAAGACAGATATGTCAAAAAAATCTTGGGTATAAAATTATTAATTGAGGGAATAGAAATGCATGCAGGAACAAGACCTATCCAACTTCGATGGAAGGTTATATATAAATTAACTAATACGGTAGAATCACAACAAGGTAAAAAGATAATTGAAGCAGAAATTTATGAAGGGGGAATGAAAAGAAATATCAGACCTATAAAGGTTGACCCTAACAAAATAAAATTAAAAAAAGAATGGCTCGAAACATTGATGAACTCCACATTAACCAATAAGGATGTAAAATTAATAATTGACGAAGGAGGGTTGTTACACCATGTAATGAATCCTATTCCGAAGTTCTAGCAGAGTCTAAGCATGAGAGCAAACAGTCTAAGTAGGCAAAATTCTATGGAGATAGAAAGGAAAAAGAAAAGTATTGAAGAAGGAGGGAAAGAATTACAAAAATTACTAGAAAAACTAAAAGAACAAAAAAATATATTATTCGAAACATGCAAGGCGTAGCATCGATAAAATCGCAACTTCTATTTCTGAACAGAATTGCCGAAAAAGAATTTTAGAAAGAAATTTAGAGGAATCTCCAAGACATAGCATTGATATTGCCTCGAGTTCTTCTATAAATTTAGAAGAAAACTGTGAAAAAAGAAAGGTAGTAGGATATATGACAAAAACAATAAGTGAACCAGTCTATGAAGAGGAAAACTTAAGAATGGAAAAATGTCTTGAAATCACAGGCACTAACATGAATAGCATTTACATTCCAATTAAGATATGTTTAAAAGATTATAATAAATATGAATTATATGCATATCTTGATAGTGGATGTTCATTATGTTTTGGAAAAATAACATTATTTCCTAATATCTATGGAAGAAAGCCGAAAAACCTATGAAGGTGAAAATTGCTGATAATAGTGTAATGTTTCATAGCGATATAATTGAAAATGTACCAATAGAAATCGGGAACATAACATGCACAATTCCTGTATTATGGGCAATTGATCAACCGTCTCATGATATGATTATTGGAAATAATTTTCAATGGTTATTTCTTCATGCACACAGACTGTTAATCAAATAATATTTACTATTGATGGTCATGCAGTCCCAGTAGATAAAATACCACGAGCATTTACTCATCAAAATATGGAATTTAAGCGTAGCCAGCGTGGTGATAAGGTAACTCCTACACAACGWGAAGTAGCGTTGAGAATTTCTGAAGATGAAGATGTTACTCGAAAAGAAATAATTAAACAACAAGAAAAACTATGCAAAGAATTATACTCTACAAACCTTTTAGAATATTGGGAGAGAGATAAAGCATATGCGAAAATAGAACTAACTGATCCCAATAAGATAATTAGGGTAAGACAGATGGTTTATACCTACCAGGATATCCAAGATTTCAATGAACAAATAAAAGAATTATTAAAAATTAAATTAATTAGGAATACAAGAGTCCTCATAACAGTCCAGCATTCATGGTGAGAAACCATGCAGAAGAAAAGAGAGGTAAAGCTCGAATGGTCATTAACGACAAAAGGCTTAATGATAATATTGTTTTCGATGGATATTGTACCTAATAAAATTGTGTTATTTAATAATATTCAGGGGGCAACTTGGTTTTCGAAAATGGATTGTAAGAGTGGATATTGGCAAGTAAAATGGAAGAAAAAAGCATCCCACTAACTGCATTTAGTGCTCCTCAGGGGCATTACGAATGGTTCGATATGCCATTTGGTTTAAAAAATGCACCTCAAATATTTCAAAGAAGGATGGATAATATTTTCAAGGAACTAAAACATTGTTGCCTGGTCTATATTGATGATATATTAACATTGTTGCGGTTTATTAAAGAAACAAATGAAGAAATGGTGAGGGTCTCTTCCGCCACACAAGCTTTGATGAGATTCCTTATAGCAGCATCAAAGTCTAGATATAGGAACTTTCTAATAAGAGCTTGCCMTCAGGTTATTAAGAGATTCTCCATAATAGAATTTTGCAATAACCTACATGGATTAATTTCTKATTTATAGGAAATAATGTTTAAAAGAATAAAAGTCTATGACTTCACAGCTTGCTATTATGAAGTCGCTTCGAAGAGATACAAATTTTATGAGATATTTGATCTATGGGGACAACACATGAAGTTTCCAAGATACTCTGGAATTGCAACAATGGTGATAAATCCGAATCCAATAAAGAATAATGGRAGAATGATAGCTGGATATGCAGACGAACAAATGAAAGCTTGGAAATACAGCATGATTCATGGATTCTATTGCGTCCCTTTTYCAGGATGTTAATTCTATGAAATGCATTGCACCAATTTCCAGAAAATATGTGTTTAACAGAGCTGATAAATATCGACGAAGGACTGGTTATCTTCCACTTGAATTTCAATGTGCCAACATAGAGGTTACTAAAGAAAAGATTAATCCTCCACATTATTTAATAATTTTGGGTACCGAGTGTAAAAACTTAGTTGATTCGATATGCAGAAGACAAAAACGGATAGTTAATTCAAGCAAGAGCAATTGGGTTCTTCTACATTGCTCAACACATTAATCAGACTTTGGAGCTACAAAAAGGAGAAAATCCGCCCTTGATATTCCGAGTAGGAAAGACCACTATTATAGCCCCACATGAGATGCATGCTTATTATCAAGAAGGCATAGTCCATGGTGAATTAGTTCATAGCTACTTGGAAGATGTTGAAGCTAGGAGGTTCTTGTCCACTGAAGGAAAAGACTATTTACTAGAAACTTTTCTCACATGGGATGAAWCACACACTGCCAGATATTTTTAAGATATCTTTCAAGAACATGAGGTTGATGACAACCACCTCCATGAAAATTGGGAAACCAATGTTGGAGATGAAGGAATGCAGAATCTCATGATGGATTAGAACCCGGAAGCATGTAAAATTATTCTAGCTTTGCATTATTGTACTTTTTTTGCAGCTTTGTAAGATAGAAGTGTGGTGTGTATTGTTTGCTTTTGTTATTGGATCAAATAGTGTAAAAGTCCATTAGATGCCATTCAGAAAGAGCATCCAATGCTGCTTAGAGCTCTCTCTATAAATAGGGGTCATTATAAAACTTAGAGAGACAAACTTGAGGAAAATACTAGAGTAAGAAACTCAAGTCATGTAGAGCAAAATTGTCTTAAGAGAAAGATAGGATTTCCATCTCTCTAAAGAGCAAACAACTCTAGAGCTTGTTGTGAGTATTTGAGTGTTGTAATATTTTCAAATTTAATAAAAKTCTTTCTTTCAGATTGGAATGTTATCCTTTCGAACCTTATATCTTGAGCAATATATTTTCTTGTTTAACTATCCATCATCCACAGACAAAATATAGAAAGAGATTACGGTCTAAAGTAGGAAACGAATTAGATCTGTGCTGTGCCTGATCTAAGGAAGGCGAGTTGAGGTTAGCCACCTTTTTGTTAAGCCGAAAGCTAGAAAAACGCCGGAAATTCCAATGCCGACTAAGTTCAGGTATCGATCAAAACTCTCGATCTTTATTATTGTTGCGAAGCATGGTGGGTTAATAAGCACATAAAGTATATTATTCATGACATAAGTAGTAGAACAGTGATAACTAGTACCATAAAAAGTCATTAAGTGTTAATCAGGTGTTTAATTACTTTCTTAATTATAATTAAGAATCTAAATTAATGTTATTAATATCCCTAATATTTATTTATTACTTTCTTGCACTGATAATATCATTATGGTATTTTATTAAAGTAATCGTGTTTAGCAAAAATTGTAAACAAGCAAAAGGACTAAGTTGCAAATAAAAAAAAATAAAAAGAGAACTAAAAAGTAAAGAAATTATCCCAACACAGTGTTGGAATCCATCTAGTTTCTTGATCTTTGTGAAAAGTAGAATGTAGCAAGTAATGAGGACAAAGGGAGTACAATATATATATATATATATATAATATATATATAAATATATTAATATACTTCTCCGTTTTGGTTTACACGCACCATTTTCCAAATTGCGGACTCCGAGGCGTTTTTTTGGTGGTATAATTAGTTGAGGGAAGGGTAGTGTGATAAAGTTGGCGGGTATAAAGGTGGTGTGTTTTATATTGTTAATTGTTTTGGTCCCACCATGTGGGGATAGATTTTGGAGGCAAATACAGCTCTTTGCTGGCAGCATTATCATTTGGGTGGGGTATTGGTGAAATTGGAAAATTTAGACAATTGAATTTTTCAATTTCCAAACCATTTTTCCATTCAAATTTCATTGTTTTAAACCCAACACTAGGTACTTCTTCCAAACAAACACTATTATTAACCCCCCCCCAATTTCTACTTCCAAAAGATCATGTTCTTCAACCAAAAAAATACAGACATGACCAGATTTGCTTAAGTTAAACTTTACAAAAAATTACAACACAGCACCCACTGTGCACTTAATCTAGATTAGGTTGTTAAAGGTCCACCGTCCACTAGTGATCTGCTGTAGCAAAATGCAAAACCACGAGGTTGACAATGACAATTCTACTCCATTGACAGACTACTTGGGGGGATTAGAAGAGATGCTGACATACGACTGGACGAGAAGCGATTCCAGCTCTGCTCCACCGTCTGAAGTACCTGTAACCGCAACATCACAGAATGAAGAAGCAGAGGTTATAGCAGTAGAGGGGAAAGAATTAAGCTTAACTGAAAGAAGAAGATTGATTGTAAAACTACTAGGTAATGAAGTAAATGGTCATTTTGCACATGGTGTAAAATCTCAATTAGCAAGAGAGTTTGGTATTAATAGGTCAACTGTCAATAGAATTTGGAACAATGCTAAGAGGCAAAGGGAATGTAATGGAGTCATAGATGCAAGATCTAACAAAGTAGGCAAATGTGGAAGAAAATCACTAGAATTTACACAAGAGTTCCTTCAGTCAGTTCCGTTAAGCAAGAGAACAACAATCAGGTCCTACGCTGGTGCCCTAAACATTTCTGCTTCTGCTGTATATGGGCTACTAAAAAGAGGTAAGTTGAGGCCACACACAAGCAGTAACCATCCTTCAGTAACAGAAACWCATAGACTGGAAAGAATGAAATGGGTTCTGTCTCATATTATGCCTGCAACAAGAACTCAGCCAGCCACATTTCATGACATGTATAATGTCGTGCACATAGATGAGAAATGGTTTTACCTCAGCCCAGAGACAAGAAGATTTTACTTACTACCAAGCGAAGAAGATCCATATAGATGTCAGCAATCAAAGAGGTTCAGAATCAAGGCCATGTTCATGGGCGTAGCATCCAGACCAATACATGATGAACAAGGACACTTGATTCATGATGGAAAATTTGGAATTTTTCCATTTGTAATAAAAGTAGCAGCTAAACACTCAAGCAAGAACAGGCCAGCAGGGACAATAGAGACTAAAGCCATAGACAGTATCAATGCAGCAGTAATCAAGGACATGATGCTAACAAATGTGATTCCAGCCATAATGAGAAAGTGGCCAGAAGGAGTTAGCAAGCACATTGTCATTCAACAAGACAATGCCAGGCCTCACCTCAGCCCAAATGATCCTGATTTCATAGCTGCAGCAAATCAGAATGGATTCCACATCAAACTAGTCTACCAACCTGCTCAAAGTCTAGATCTAAATGTGCTTGACTTGGGATTCTTCAGAGCATTACAAGCTCTTCAGTATCAATCATTCCCTAAAAACATTGATGATTTGATACTCAGGGTGCAAGACTCATATGACTTCTTTGACCCTGAGGTCTTGAAGTATACTTGGCTACAATTACAGTGGGTCATGTTGGAGATATTAAAGGACAAGGGTGGGAACAAGTATAAAAGCCCCCACCATGGTAAAAGAAGGTTGGAGAGGCTTGGTTTGTTACCAAAAAATGTGGAAGTGGAGCAGAATGTAGTTGATGAAGAAGTGCAGTATTTAAATGAAAGGATCATTCTTGTGGGTGATGAGGGTATGGGAACAGAGGATGGTGATGGAATTGTTGATGCTGATTAAAAGGAGGCAGATCTTATAATTTTTTGGTTGCTTATGAAGGGATTGAATGCAKATCAAACCAGTCAGAGGAAGAATGGAGCAATTTTTTGCAAATGAAGTCTTTTTTTGGATGTATGTAATGCTAACAATATGTGGTTTGCTCTTCTTGTAAGTTTAGTGCAATCAAGTTCCCTTTCATGTTGTAGTAAAGTGACAGTCTTGCATTAAAGTTTTTCATCATCTCATCATTAGAAATCACACAATGTCAAGCACATTCAGGTCACACACTCACAAAAACCTTTACCTYAACAGGGAATACCCCGGAGCAAAATTAGGCTTTGTGATGTGCTACCTGGGTACAATGAACAAAATTGGACTCACACAGACCAAYAACTCACACACACATTCACAGCAGGGCATACTCAAGTTAAGGCACCAGCGACTAGGACTTCATGTGTTTTTTTCAGACATCACATAACATCATCAGGAACTCAAAAGCCAAACACAACAAATTAAACAAATTAAACCAAAAGTGACAAACAGATTAAACAAAAAGCCAAACACAACAATAACAACCAAAATGACGAAAAGTTTTAAATCAAACAAAAAGAGAAGAAGGAGGAGTACCTAGTTGGGCATACACATCACCTACTTACAGTTCTTACCCTTACCCTTAGATCTGAGGTTGTAAGTCTTCGTCGGAGTGTGGACCACTCTTCTCTTCTTTGCCCCTTTCGGTGGTCCCTCGATTAGCAATGGTTTAGCCTCTTCGTCGGCGGAGACGACGACGGCCAAGGGGACAGGATCTGGGACAGTGACAATGGCGAGGGAGTTGTTAGACCCAGCCCTCGGCTTCTTCTATGTTCCCCACAACCTCCATCAACGCCGCATACCCAATGTTGCCCAGCTCTTCCTCCACCGTAAGGTTGTTGATCATCTCCTTGAACTCAGCCTTCCAATTAGGGTTTCGCTCTACCATGTCCATCAGTTCTTTAATCTTCATCGCCTTCTGCAAATCATCTTCCTCCCAAAATGCATCGAAAAGACCATCTACAATTATGTTCGCCATTTTTTGTGGGTTTGATTTTGTGAAAGAAACTGCAGATGAAGGCAAGAGAAACGACGAAGAAGAAGATGCAGAAGAAAATGGAGGAGAAAGGAAATGAAGAACATACTGGAATGTGGTAGATTGATTGGGATTTAAAGACTGAGAGAAATGGAGGAATTAATTGTGGTAGTTGGAAGATGGGAGCATTGATGAATGCCTGATTGATTAGCAACATAGAATTAATTTTGGTGGGAGATGTTAAGAAGACAAACATAATTAAGATTAATGTTAGGAGGAGATTAGGTTTCTAATCAGAATTACAATAAGGATAAAATGGTCAATTCAAACAAAATAAAGTGCCAAAAAAGGGAATAAAGCAAAGTGGTGCAAGTATTTGCAAATTTCTCAATTTAGAAATCGGTGCGAGTAAACCAAAACGGAAGAAGTATATATATAACCTTGGCCGCATCCAGACCAAAAGCAAGCATTTTTCAAAGGCTCCTTATACTAGGTAATATGCCTTAAATGAGTCATAACTCATAACATAGCAAGTGAGAAGTGTCCATTAATTTGAATATCCTTTCAACAAAAAGAAAAACAAACAAATGAAATGGCGCTCATGTGTTAATGCAAAACATGATAGCATGACAATCTAGCAAGAGTCAAAATTCCAGATATCACACTTAACATTTGGAAAGTTTTTTTTCCCTAACCAAAATCTCGAAAAAAATACAAGTAAAATATTATTGGTTCTCTAACCATTAAACATACAATGCACAAGTCAGTAAAAAGCTTCCTTCTACTTAATACATTTCAAGCAAGAGAAACCCGTCTTTCACTTGGTCAATATCAAAGGGTTTGTGTTCTTCCATTTATGGTATCTTTGGCACAAATTCTTCAATGTGGCTATGGAGTGCTGCATGCTATTCAGTTTAATATCCCTAAACATAGCCTGTGACGAGAAACTTTATTATTAGAACAAGCACGAAGTTGAATAACAGGATTGTTACAAGAAGCAAGAATGCATACCTCATAATCATCTCCATATTTCTCGATTAGTGGAAGAAGATGAGCACGTTGCATCGTCGTCAACGGTTGTGATGGTACCTTTTTACCGTCCCTTCGTTTCTTACCAAGTGCTGTTTTGAAATCTATTTAAAACAGAAAACTGGTGAGTCTTTCTAATACCACTTGATGAATCTTGATTCCAAGAGTACAAACTGCAAAAATATATATACCGCTTGCCCGGACAGCAGATCTAGCACTTTATGGAAAGTATGCATAAGGGTACTCACAGGATTTTCATGATTATCTAGAACAACGAATCAACTCCACTCTTTAAAACAAAATTCAAAGAAACAAGGGGGATGAGAGGGGAGAAAGGTTGTTCAAGTGATTACAAACATAAAATTACAAAACAGATAAGGCAAAAACTCTCTACTATTCTATAAAACATAATGACCTCGAACATTAATATCATCATTCAGCATCCGGTTAAACCTGAAAAGCAGATTGACCCAAGATTGATACTGCCCAAGCCACATAGACCATTTGATCTCAAATTTGGACAGGTAGCATGTAAGCGAGTCTATTTTACCATCATCCTAGATGTTGCACAATAGATGAAACGTATGAAGGGATGAAATAGACGAAAACTGTAACATTATATTTTGACACCTAACTATGTCAAACCATGAAAATTAAATTACTATAAATTACTAACTTCCAACATTTCTGATTTTATGCCTTAATCCTAGCACAAGATAGGTAAAAGCCTTAAGTAGCACAAACTTAGACCAAACCTCAACCAACACTGACATGATCTATATTTGTGTAACTGGTCACTATGGTCAGGTTGCATGTAAGCAAGTCTATTTTACCATCATCCTAGACGTTGCACAATAGATGAAATGAATAAAGTGTGTCAGTGTGTGCCTCCCAAATTCAAGGGTAAAAGAGTTACAGTTGGTGATTAAGGTTCAAGGATGCTGGCCCAGTAAGAAAAAGTTGCAAAACAACACAAACAATTCTGAATTCTGTAACCCTTATAAAGTTATAAGTTATAACATTATACAGCAGCATTTGTTAGAAGCCTCAAGGCAACAATATGTCACAGCTGATCCAACAGTCTTGCTTAAATTTACAAGCACATCAGATTAGAATTTGGATATAAATTATTCATTATAAGCAACAGATAATTAACTGTCACTCCAAAGACTAATAATGCACTACTCATAAGATAATACTCGATGAAATAGTTACAAGTACTCACTGCATCATAGTAGTACCAAAAATTAAACAGAAGCCCACAACACAGAGAACATTTAGTCCTTTATGGATATGGGCATAGGGCAGAATTAGATCCAAGTTCTCAACATACATAATGGACGAGAAGCTAATCCAAGTAACAACTCGTTAGTGCAACTACACTATACTAAATTACTAATCAATAAGAGGATTCATGGAGTAGCTCAAAATAATAGAACAGCCACCAGCCTTTCTTTCGAGTAGAAATTACTAACACCAAAAGCAACCATAATATCTGAACCCCTTCCGCCCTCAAAAATATCAAAGTTACTCCAATAAGAAAGCTCATGAATAGACAAAATAATGAGCTGATCCTTAATTCACAATAATAAATTAAAAGACACTTCAAGTCCTCATGCAGCTTCAACAGCAGACTGAACAACCAAAGATGGATGACAAAATCAAGTCTATTAGGTAGCTTTCTCTTTTGCTTATAGTACTAGCCGCTTATACGATTAAAGTAAGCCTATAATGTCAGATTATTCGCTGTTTAAGTCCCCAACTAAGTAAAATGGAATTCAAATTGAACCAACAACCTACTAAAGCCATGATCTACTCCTAGCTCGCCAATCCCAAAAGCATTCAAAAGGTTAGTCTACGTTTAATCCACCCCATAACTAGTTTATAAGATGAACACTCAATTAACCTTATAACATCATGCTCTACAAAGGTCAAACAATGTGAAATCACTAACCAATTATAGGTTTATAACCAAAACCAACAAATTTCAAAGTAAGCCTATAATGCAAGACTATTCGCTATTTTAGTCCCCTATTAAGTAAAATGGAGTTCAATTTGAACCAATTAACAAAGATTGTAACAAGTTAATTGCAACAATCTAATAAAGGCTCAATCTCCTCCTTGCTCATGAGTCCCAAAAGTATTTTAAGTACAATCCACCCCATAATTAGTTCATAAGATGAAACACTCAATTAACTTCATAACATCATGCTCTCCAAAGGCCAGAAAATGTGAAGTCATTAGGCAATTATAGATTTATAACTACTACACACAAATTTCAACTCACGAAAATCTTCTATTTCTACTCTTCATCCTTTCATACCCAAAACTCCAATCAAATTCCTCCCTCAACAACTATTACTAGCAAGTAGCAACAATTTGAGCTAAATAAATCACAATACATATATTTAAGCAAAGTTCTTAGTCTCCAATTTAATTATTATCCAAACAGTCATAGCTGCACAACCAAGCAATTTACAAATGTCCCGAATAAAAATAAAAGCCTTTCAGAATAGAATTTTAAATCAAATTTAGAGCTATATCACCAATTCAACTTATCAATGACCCAATTATTCCCACTACACTAAGCATCGCATAAACCACATATCAAATAAAGATTGGAACTCGATAACCAATTCAACTTCTTTTGAATAAAACAAGCAATTTACCCACCACCCACAAAATCTAACCCTAAAAAGAATCACAAAATCACAAAATCACAAAATGGAACCCCAGAAAAACCCTAAAAGACATGAAATCAAAACCACTAACCATCTTCTTCAAGGTCACTGCCAGAATCAATAGGCTCGAACTCATCAACTTTAGCATCAGCGGGATTCTCAGGAGGAGGGGGAGGAACCTGAAGCGCATCACTTTCGATAATATGCGCAGTGCGAGAACGAACCCCCAAATAATTAGGGTTAGAAACAACCCCAAATTGCTTGTAATTGCTGAGAACACTGCCCTTTGCGTCCCATTTCGCGCCTAATGGATCAATTAAAGCACGAAGTTTAGGGGGAATGTTGAATGAGGGTTTAACGATTTTAGGGTGTTTCTTAGGAAGTCCAACTTGAACTTTTGCTCTTGATGCTTTGTACTTTCTTCTTGATCTCCCCATTTGTGTCTGTGTGTGTGAGAGAGAGAAGGAGGAGAGGCTTGAGGGATTAGGGGAGGGTTAGGTCTAAACTCTATATTTTACTTCGTACACTCCAGCTTTCGATATTCTTAGCTGTTTTTTTTTTTTTGGCAAAAATTCTTAGCTGTTTTAAAAAGAGTTTAGGACTTTAGGTGCAAAAAGAGTGTTTTGGTGTAAAAAGTGAGTTTTGGCCCTTTGGGTTCCAATGAAATTACATGTTTACCCACAAAGGCCACAATCAACCTTTTAAGAAAGATAAACCAAAGGGGGTCTTTGGTAATCGTTTATCACAAACTTTTATCAACCATTACTTATCTCTTTCTCTTTCTTTTTCTTTGACAGCTCAAACAAAATTTTCTCTCTCCTTTCTAATCAAATCACCTCTTACCTCACTCTTTCTCTCTCCTTATTTCTCTCACCTCAAACTCATTCTTCTCTCTAAATTTTCTGTTGTTCCTGTTCAAGGAACTTACAAAGAATACAATGGAAAATTAGGGTGAGTAATAATGACTGGGGATGACAACTGGCACGCACGTGCTTCCGTCAACGTCCKAAGAATGGACACTGGTCTCTTCCGGCTAACCTGCAAAACAAGCAAAGGTGACTAACTCGGGGGATCTCCGGGAAAAGCCCCTCCGATGCTTAAGTCAGCAAAGAGACCTAACTGAAGGTCGAGCAAGCTAGATATAGGCACTAGACTGTACTCGGTTGGGTTCAGAATCAGATACCTAGGAGTGGGCCTCACCAACTCCCTTTTTATAGGGTTTGGTGAGTTGATTGTTGGTGTTTTTCCCAATGTGGGACAAAAGTCTGGTATGTGTCAGACTTGTCTCTTGATACTGCCAAAATGTACCTGTTGAGGGTACCCTTATTATGTAAGTACGTGGGGCCACATGTTCCCCTTTTTGGGTTAGGGGTGGGACCTACTGGATTGAACGTGGCGCTGGCCATTGGGCAGGGACAATTAGCCCCACGTTGATACTTATACCGAGGACCGAGGAGGTTAGTGTCAAGCGAACCATGCTCAACCTCCGTGGTCTGGTTATGTGCCTCTCGAGTCTACAAGATTGAAGGTACCCGGTCAGGGATTTATTCAAGAAGCCGGTCAGGCTGCTTGTTCGAAGGTCACAGACCAACGATCGTACCGAGAACAGTGCTCCCGATAGGGGAAGGTCACCTAGGCGATGGTTTTGCAATTTGAGTATAGCCCCTCGGTGAGGGGGGGCGATTCTCTTGTGTCATTGTCTGGTGAGGAAGCTAATAAGCCCATGATGTAAGTTATGATGACTGTACGGGCTATGGAAGGTTCCCGAGGGGCTAATAAGCCCCAAGTTAACCAAGCCCTGAGGGCTAATGAGCCTCGGTAATTAAAGATTCCCGAGGGCTAATAAGCCCCAAGTTACGAGCCCCCGAGGGCTAATGAGCCTTATGCCGATGGGACTTTGAGGTGCTAGCCTCGGGAAAAGGAAACATCATTCTTTGATTCTCGAGGGTGCCAGCCTCGGGAAAAAGGAAACATCATTCTCTTTGATTCCCGAGGGTGCCAACCTCGGAAGAAGGAGACTTCATTCCTCTGATTCCCGAGGGTGCTAGCCTCGGGAAAAGGAAGCTTCAGTCCTTGGAATCCGAGGGTGTCAGCCTCGGGAAAAGGAAACATCCTTCCTTTGATTCTGAGGGTGCTAGCCTTGGGAAAAGGAGTCTTCATTCCTTTGATTCCCGAGGGTGCCAACCTCGGGAAAAGTAGACTGCATTCTTTGATTCCTGAGGGTGCTAGCCTCGGGGAAAGGAAACTTCATTCCTTTGATTCCCGAGGGTGCTAGCCTCGGGAAAGGACATCATTCTTTTGATACCCGAGGGTAATAGACTTGGAAAAAAGAAACTTCATTCCTTTGATTCTCGAGGGTGCCAACCTCGGGAAAAGTAGACTACATTCCTTTGATTCCTGAGGGTGCTGGCCTCGGGAAAAGGAAACTTCATTCCTTTGATTCCCGAGGGTGCTAGCTCGGGAAAAGGAACATCATTCTTTTGATACCCGAGGGTAATAGACTTGGAAAAAGAAACTTCATTCCTTTGATTCCCGAGGGTGCTAGCCTCGGGAAAAGGAAACTTCATTCCTTTGATTCCGAGTGTGCTAGCCTCGGGAAAAGGAGAAATTATTCCTTTGATTCCTAAGGGTGCTAGCCTCGGAAAAGGATATTTCATTCCTTGGATTCCCGAGGATGCCCTCCGGAAAAGGAAACTCAATCTTGGATCCCCGAGGGTGCCATCCTCGGGAAAAGAAACTCCATTCCTTGGATTCCCGGGGTGCTAGCCTCGGGAAAAGGAAACTCATTCCTTGGATTCCGAGGGTGCCAGCCTTGGGAAAGGAAACCTAATTCCTTGGATTCCCGAGGGTGCCAGCCTCGAGAAAGGAAACCTCAATCCTTGGATCCCTGAGGGTGCCAACCTCGGAAAAAGGAAACTCATATCAATATTTCATAAGTGTGAATGATCTACCTGGTGGGATGGATGTGGACAATTTTTTACCATTTTCAATATTTAAATATTAAAAGTGGTACTTGATTGTGTCAGAGTAACTGTTCATCTTCACCTCACTATATAACAGCAAGATTGGTAAATTTCATTTTCACATTTACCACTTTCCAATTTTAGCTTCTCTATCTAAAAGCTCTCTTCTCTCTCTAGGATTTTAGGAAATTTCTCTATTCTCTCTCTAGAGTGTTTCAATTTTCTCTCTCTAGAGTTCCTTCTCTTGAGGATTTCTGACTACCGCTAGGGACCGGGAGTGCGACCGAGCTAAGTGCGAGACTTCTCTTTTAGGGTACTCCGATTAAGGTACGTTATATTCTCGATTCCCTTGACTTAGGTTTCGTTTTGTTGTTGTGCATAATAATATGGCTGGTTTACCTTCTGAATCTGACCCTAGTAGTAGTCYTGTATATTCCYCGACTCAGGGGCTTGTGTTCTCCGACTTAGATGTTAGCATTAGCATAGCTTCGGATGACCAACCGATGTATGACCTAGAAGAGGAACCTGTGATAGATAATACCGTAGCCGACCCTGTAGTTTCGGAACCTATTCCGACTCAGGAGGACCCCCCGCTCCAGGAATATGTGTATGACCTTAGAGATGGTATACCTATCTTAGATGGAGAGATTCTTCCCGAGGGTGCAGTTATACCGAGTGTAGTACATAGTCAACATATCCTAGACGCTATTCCCTTAGAGACTCCACCTTTGACTCCCAAGCCCGAGGGAGAAGAGCTAGAGGGTGTGTTGTTACCTTGGCAATTAGGCATATGTAGGAAGACGGGCAACGATTGTAAGCAATTTAGACGTAAATTTGTAGATGATAAGGTGACTTTCAAAATTGACAGAATGGCTGGGACGTCGACATCGGGACAAGAGGTACCRAATAATGAAAGGGGGCCCGGTTTCTTCTACATCGAGAAGCACTATCAGCAAAGACTGCTGAAGGAGTTACACTTTTGGGAGAGCCTCAAATTCTTTCTTCCTCCCCCCTTACAGGTACATAGCACCGAACTTCGACCAGTCGGTCATCTTACCGTCTCCAGGGACCGTGGCTGTATATAAAGGTCACCTGGAGATGGGCCTCAGATTCCCTCTCGACCCCTTTATCCCTTTATTGCTGCAAGAATATAACTTAGCCTTGCACAACCTGATGCCCAACTCTGTGGCGCACATAGTTGGGTTTCTGTCCATTTGTCATTGGATGGGCAAACCTCCGACCTTGACCCTTTTCYGAAACATCTTCAAATTGAGTGAGTGTCAAGGTGAACAGTATGGCCCCGGCTGGTGGATCTTTCAGTGTCGAAAGCCGTACAAAGTCTTGGGTCGGACTCGATCCAGCTGGAAAGGGTTTCCTCGGGAGTTTGCCTTTGTGTATAGGCCAACTCCGTGGGACTTCCCTCGGGTAAGGACGCTGAACCGCCCTAACTTGATTTTGAACTATAATGTGCCCTTGATGAATAAGTCCGAGGGAGTTGTAGCCTTCTTCTTTCTGAGGGAGAAGAAGTGGTCCTCGGGAAATGTATTTACGCTACCAGAAGCCCTTCGGCAGTGGTTGCCGGATGATACCATCTTGCAGAATGAACATTACTTAGCAATGTGCGGCCTAAGTAAAAAGATGTCTCCGGGTAGGGTGTCCATTGTCTCGGTCTATTGTCCCGACTTTATATACTTGTTTCTTATCATTGCATTTGAAATGAAGTTTATGTCTCCATTGTTGACATGGATGACCCTTGTTTTGTAGAGGCTGGTAAGTTCGGGAACTTTGGGATGGCGGACACGATCTCTGCGGCYGAATTCCTTTTTGCTGACCTGGAAACTGAGATGGAGGCTGGCAACATCTCCATTCCTTCCGTAGCCGAGGTAGGTGTTTTATTTATTTCGACGTGGATGCCCTCTTGATTTGCCTTATGTTACTCTCTGACATCGTGACTTTATTCCTTGCAGAACCCCAGGAAGCTTCTCGGGGGTCTTGAGGCAGTTCGAGAGGCCGACCCGGATGAGACGCCTCCAGTCAATCCTCCCCAGAATCCCCCTTTCATCGACAATTTCCAGGACTTTTTCCCTATTATTGACTTAACAGGGGGTGAGGACACTCCCTTTCAGCGGAAACGGCCGAGAGTTAATCCGGAGGCTGGTCCAGTGGTTCCCCTAACTCAACTACAAGGGGAACTGAAGTACAAAAGGGCCGAGTCCGCCTTGAAAGGGGTCGTCCATCAGGAGGACGTCTCGGAGTTGATGAAGGTGGAAGCTCTGGCTCCGGAAACCGAGGACCTCCAATTTGCATGGCTCGAGGTAGCTTCATACTTATCCTTTTTGTAACAAATTTCAATACTTGCAGTTTTGTTTTCCTTTCAATTGATCTCGTACCTGATTACGTCCCTTGGTACAACTGACTGTCAGGATGCATGCCCTTTCCCTTCACCATGCCAAAAACAAGCGGTCTCTTGACCGTAAGGTGCAGATCGTCCAAGACAAGGATAAGGAGCTGGAGGAGCTGCAGAAGGAGAAAGAGGAGCTGCAGAAGTGGAAGGACCAGAGGCAGAACCTCGAGAATGACCGGGTTCAGGCTATCAATCGAGCCTCCAGGCGAAAGAAGATCATCGCCAAGAGGGATGCCACCATCAAAGAGCTGAACGATGCCCTCGATGCTGAGAGGGAGAATCTGGCTGCCGGTGTTCAGGCTGTGGTTAAGCATTGGTTCGGCATTGCCGAGGGTCGTCAATATAAGGTCAAGCTGGGGCAGACTTCGTTCAAGACTGGCGTCAACCATGCCTTGTCTTAAATGGAGGCTACTATCACTGTTGTGGTCCCCGACCAACTGGCGGCCATCAAGACCAAGTATGACGAGGTGGTTGCTCGGGAGCTGGCTCAGATGCTGGAGCGTCGGTCGAAGAAGTCTGCTGAGATTGCGTCTAAGTCTCAAGCAGATCGAGTCTCCGCATCCCTTGGAACTTCTGCTGCCAAGTCAACCTCTCAGACCCGGGTTGCTACTACTTCCAGGGCCTCGGCGGACAAGGGGAAGGAGGACGATGATGACGACGCCGAGAAGACAGCCAATTCCCCTGAATAGCTTCGGGACCCCTCTATGTTTAGTTTCAGCCTTTTCTACTGGCCATGTTCTGGCCAAATTTAGTTGTAATATTTTAAACTTCGCTAAGTTATGTTGGTCGGTGTAGGTTCCCGGCCTTTGTAATCGAATATTTGCCAGCTGAGTCTGGTTTTGATTTATGAATATTTATCTTGCCAGTTGAGTCTGGCCTTTATGGAACTTCAGTTCTCTTTGCATATTCCGAGTGTTTGCACTTGCTTTATTTCTAGTTTTACTGGCTTGTTTCTATTCGTCTTTTCTCGAGGGTTGGCATGTGCACCTTTGTTTCAATGGGGTGCCTCCGAGGCTAGTTTTCCCCGAAGGTGGGCATGCCAATTCCCGAGGCTGAACCCTTGCATGAAAAAGATAAACAATTTGCGCAAAAGGAAGACTTTTATTAATGGTTTTATTACAACGAGTGCTAGTCATAGCAAGGCTGACTGAGCATTGCTCGACCAGGGATCCGGTGAGGAAGACCTGACTGAGGGCTTTGTCGTGTTACAACATTCAACTAAAACAGAAATAAAAATTAACAAGGCTTAACCTTCAGATGTAATATTTGCGCAAGTTGTCTGCATTCCATGGCCGAGGGAGGGCCTTACCATCAGTATCCTCGAGTCTGTAAGTGTCGGGTCTGACCATCTCGGTAACCCGATAGGGACCTTCCCAGTTGAGGTTGAGCTTGCCCGGCATGTTCTCCCGACCTGTCACTTCGAATCGACGTAGAACCCAATCTCCTACCTGGATCTCCCGAGTCTTAACTCGCCGGTTGAAGTATCTTGTGATTTTCTGTTTATAGGAGATGGACTTCAACAAGGCATTGCCCCGAGTTTCAAGCAGCAGGTCGAGGTCGATCCTCTTATATTCTTCGTTCTGGTCATGATCATAGAATGTGACTCGAGGGGAAGGTATTCCTACCTCCACAGGCAGGACTGCTTCACTACCATATACCAAGGAGAAGGGCCTGTGCCCCGTGTCTTCCTTGGTCGTAGTACGAGCCAACCACAGGACCCCGGGGAGCTCATCGACCCAAGTACCTTTGGAGCCTTCTAGTTTTGTTTTGATTCTCGAAGGATGACCTTATTAGCAGCCTCGACTTGTCCATTGGTCTGAGGTCTGTCCACCGAGGTTGCTCGAATGTTGATGCCGAATCGAGCATAGTATTCCTTAGTGGCCTCACTGACGAATTGTCTCTCGTTGTCTGTCACGAGGACCCGAGGTATCCCAAACCTTGTGATGATGTTCCTCCAGATGAAGTGCTGAACCTGCTTTTCAGTGATAGTTGCCAAAGGCTCGGCTTCAACCCACTTAGTAAAGTAGTCAACGACAACGATGAGGAACTTGCGCTGCCCCGAGGCTCGGGGGAGGTCCCAACAGATCCATGCCCCACTTGTCGAATGTCAGGGTGGGCAGGATGGCTAAGAGATGATTTGCTGGTCGGTGAGGCACCGAGTCATTCTTCTGGCATTTTTCACATTTCTGTATCAAGTTCTGAGCCTCCTGCTTGAGGGTAGGCCAGTAGTACCCCGCTCGAAGGACTTTCCTGGCCATAGTTCTTGCCCCTTGATGACTGCCACAAGCCCCTTCATGAATCTCCCGAAGGATGTATTCCCCTTCGTCCGGTGTCACGCACCGAAGTAAAGGATGGGTATAGGATTTCTTGTACAGCCTTCCTTCGTACCATTCGAACCACCGAGCCTGAGTCCTGACTCTGTCAGCTTGTTTTGGATCGTCAGGAAGTTGCTCATCCCGAAGGTATCGGATTATCTAGTCCATCCATGTAGTTCCCCGATCTAGGGGCATGGTGGACTGTTCGTTGATGCTGGGTTCCTTCAATACTTCCCAAGTGATGGTCCGAGGTTCGAGAGACTCGGCTGAGCTAGCTAGCCGAGACAGCGCATCTGCCTGATTATTTTCAGACCGAGGGATGTGACTTATGGAGAAGTGTTTGAATTTCTGGGAGAGCTCTCGTACCTTGTTCAAATACATTTTCATCCCATCTTCTTTGGCTTCGAATTCTCCGTTGATTTGCCCCATGATCAGTTGTGAGTCAGACTTGATTTTCAAAGAATTATCCCCTGCTGCTAGGCACATCTGCATTCCGAGAATAACAGCTTCGTATTCGGTTTTATTGTTTGAGGCTGAGAAACCGAACTTGACTGCGTACTCAAGCTTTTCCCCGTTGTCCGTCTTTATTAGAATGCCTGCTCCACATAGACCTCCCAGCCTTCGGCCTCAGGCTCCGAGGCGGGTCTGTTTGTGCATTCGACAATGAAGTCTGCCAATGCCTGGGCTTTGATTGCTCGTTTGGGCTCATACTCCAGCCCATAGTCTGCCAGCTGATCTGACCATTCTATCATTCGTGTCGAATGATTTCGTCCCTCGACAACCTTTCTGATGGGCTGTCCGGTTAGGACCTTGATGGGATGTGCATGGAAATAAGGCTTGAGCTTCCGACTAGCTACAACTAGGGCATACACCATTTTCTCGATCTCTGAATATCGAGACTCAGCCCCTCTATAGGCGTGACTTACAAAGTAGACCGGATGTTGAGTCTTGTCTCCTTCGGCGACGAGAACTGCACTCAACGCATAGTCCGAGATTGCCAAGTATAGGAAGAGTGGTTCCCTCGGTAAGGGGGAGACTAACTTCGGCAAACTAGACAGATGTTGTTTAAGTTGCTTGAAGGCTGCCTCTGCTTCTTCATCCCAACTGAATGAGGACCTTTTCAACGTTTTGAAAAAGGCCAAACTCTTGTCCGCTGACCTGGATAAGAACCGACCTAAGGCTGCCATGCATCCTGTGAGTCTTTGAACTTCCTTGACCGACCTTGGGGACTCCATGTTGATGATTGTCTGGATCTTATCGGGGTTTGCCTCGATTCCCCTTTCGTCGACCAAAAACCCGAGGCACTTCCCTCCTCGAACCCCGAACACACACTTTTTGGGATTGAGCTTCATGCTGTACTTCCTGAGGGACGAGAATGCTTCCCTGAGGTCCGAGACATGATCTTCTATCTTTCGGCTTTTGACTATCATGTCATCGACATATATTTCCACATTCCTCCCAATTTGTCCTTCGAAGATCTTGTCAACCAGTCTTTGGTAATTGGCTCCTGCATTTTTGAGGCCGAATGACATTACCTTATAGCAATAGACCCCTTGCCGGGTGATGAAGGCGGTATGAGGTTGATCTTCTTCTGCCATTAGGATCTGATGATAACCTGCATTGGCATCCATGAAGCTGAATAGGGCATGTCCCGCAGTAGAATCGACCAAGGCATCGATCTTCGACAGTGAATAGTCATCCTTCGGGCATGCCTTGTTGAGTTCAGTGAAGTCTACGCACATGCGCRATGTTCCGTTTTGCTTTTTGACCAGCACTACATTGGCSAACCAATCTGAGTATTGACATTCCCGAATGAAGCCTGCTTCTAGTAACTTCTTGATCTCCCAGGCTGCTGCCTCACTCCTCTCTTGCCCCTGATGTCTGAGCTTTTGTTTTACACTCCGATGCCCCTCCTTGATGCTGAGTTTGTGCACCATGACTGAAGGATCAATCRCGGGCATCTCTGTAGCAGCACGAAATTCCTTAAGGGTTGAGACTATTAGCTCCCGAGTCTCTGGGGCAAGTGACTTTCCGACCCGGACAGTGTGTGTCGGGTCATCGTCAATCTGTACTTCTTCGTTGGCCTCTGCAGGCTGAGGCCAATTATATCTTTTGACGTTCTCGGTGAGATATACATCTAGCCCGGTGAGGGCTTCCTTCTTTGGGGGGTTTTTTCCGCTTTTGCCCGACTGAAGGCTCAGGGTCGCCATTGCGAAGGTTGTTGACATAACACTCCCTGGCGGAGCGTTGGTTGCCATATAGCCGACCAACGGTTCCCGAATCTGTCTCATATTGCAATAATAATTGATAGGTGGAGATAGAAGCTTTTACTCGATTGAGAGTAGGTCTGTCGAGGATGATGTTGTAGGGGAGGTCCATATCTACGACAGTGAAGTACACCTGAGCCGAGCGGYCCAGGTCCTTCTCCCCGAGTCTGACTGGCAGTTTTACGACTCCTTCTGGGTACGTCCGCTTTCCACCGAAGCCGACCAAAGGGTGATTTGAGGCGCTGAGGTCGGATTTAGAATACTTCAACTTTTGTAAATAGTCAAAAGTAATGATGTCCGAGGAACTGTCGCTATCAACAAGCACGCGCTTCACCCGAGCATTGGACACTTTGA